>JAZHYW010006721.1:0-68212 GCA_037355805.1 Ixodes ricinus
TCCATTTGTCCGTTATATAAATAACGTAAAATAAATCATGCATTCGGTGACATTTATGCACGGTACTACCAAAGCAGTTTTTGCACGTGGCCTGATATTGCCGAGTTGTACTTTGGGCTGGGCAGATAAGGAAAGACTGTTTTGGCACTGTCAGAAACTGTTTTAACATTTCTTTGAAAAGAAAACAGAAAAAACATTCAAAGTGATAACTGGCCCCAAAAATCTTAAGCAACAAGATGTCTAAAGTGTTGTCACTGTGAAGTGTGTGTGTATAGGCGTTGTAGATGGAAATTAGAGGGGGAGGGGGAGGGGGGGGGGGGGGGCGGGGGGCAAGTGTGTACGCGGGTGCATTTGTCACTCTGAGAGTCTTAGTGCCTTTAGGTACACCCATGTTGATTGGATGGCCGTGCATGTGACGCCATGTCTCGTGCGCTGCCATCCAATCAGCGTCCGCGTGCGCTTTTGTCCCTGGCCGCATGTTGTCCGGGAAGTGAACAGACCACTGACCCACCTGGACATCGCTGCGGAACAGAGACACATCGGACACATCTCCCGATTTCCGGTTGAAGGCGATGTACAGCGGAAGCTTCTGTCCGTCCGCCGTACACGAAAGCACCACGTTCACGACGTCAGAGTTCCTGTAGCCGCAGGATTCGTCCATGTCCAGAAACTCGGCCGGCTCGTCGAAATACAGAGGCATCTGACACACAATTCCAACCTGAGACGGCGAGTACCGTTTCTTATCCCGGACGCTGGGGAAAAACGGGTATCGCGTGGGCAGCGGATTAGGTCCTCTGCTGGACAATCCTTGCCTGGCCATGAAACGGTTCATCCATCCTCTGGATGCGCGGAACTTGTCGTGGGACACACCATAGGCAGTCGCCAGGACGCGGGCTTTCGTGGCGATCATGCTCCAGTTCACCTTGATTCCTTTGCTGCGGTTGAAAATCACGTATTCGGCGAGTTCAGTCTCGATGAACGACAGTTTTCCGGCCTTGGGCCCGCGGAAGGAGCGCTGTGTAGCGGGGCAGTGCTGGAGACGATGCTTGTCAAGACGCCATCGACGAACGTTGCGCTCGGACACTTGGAATTTCCGGCCCGCGCTGCGGTTACCGTTGTTTTCTGCGTAGGAGATCACTCGGAGTTTGTACTTGGCGGGATACTGCTCGCGTTTCGCGACCGCTTCTTCGTTTTCTGAGCTACTCATCGTCTGCTAACGCGTATATAAGCCGCGCAGTGCGAGCGCGGGCGCGCGTGACACGAACAAAAGCGACAAAAGATGGCGGTTTGTTAGGCGATGCTTGCTATCGCGATTGCGGCGATGCATCGGGCAGGAGTCTTGAGCGCGGACGAAACACCGGTTTCGGTTTCACTTTTATGTCGACTTCCTGCCTTTTCCTCGAAACTTCCGAAACGCCGTTTAATGGTATCAACTATTTGGCGCGAGAGGTAAGGTAAATATTATGATACATCCTGATGAAACGCTGGAGCCACTCCACAATACTGAGGGTGTGCATTTAATGTCAGATTTGTTGTAGACGGCGGAAGATTAGTCTGACTGGCGTCTGCTTTTTGTTTGTTTTGTAGATAGATACTTTGGTGACTCCACCTACGAATGCTACCCTAGGGTTTGTTACGTACATCAATCAATTTCCATTAATAAGCTGCACTCCGGTAAAATGCCGATTCATCGACACTTCAACCAGAATAGACGGTGTAGAGCCACTAAGTGCCTCTAGCCGTAGGGATTATATTATAAAGATGATATTGCTAGGCTCCGCAGAGCGCGGGAGTTTCATTCAACCCAACACTACATGGTCGGAGAGTTTGAGACGTTGTCTGACCACTTCTGGTTGTTGAGCATGTTTCTGCAAGGTCGTTGAACTAAGTTTGAGACCCACCTTTCTTCTGTCCTTTACTTTGTCTTCAAATTTCTTCCTCAGTCTCGGGCTTAAACATCATGATTAATACGCATCAGCTTGCCCACACTTCATTTTATTTGCTAAATAGTTGTTATTTTCATTTTCTTTCTTGTGGGCAGTGGGTCGTTTTGCATACATGGCTTGCACGGGGCGTCATCAAGCCGTCCCTATCGTCGTTCCCAGTTTTTCTTACAGAGGAAGGCAAGTTCGGTGGTTTCGAAATATATTCTTCAGACTATGCGCGTAGCGGTATCCGGACAAAATGGTCCCGGACAAAATGGTTCAAGACAAAATGGGCCCGGACAAAATGTTCCCAGGTAAAATTTGAGGCATAATTTCCTTGTTCTTCGGGGGTTAATCGATTGTTTGCACTTGGTGCAAATTGGAAATATAGAAAAATATGTTTTGATACTTAAGTTATGAAACGTAACAGTGTTAAAGTTTACATATTCAATTAAAGACTCATTGAATGCCAGTACCCTGAGTCAAGAAGGGAAAAGCTAGACTATTTTTGTAATCTACAAGTCCATATATCAAATAATATGTATAATATTTGACATAATCAGCACGAGAAGAAAAACGTTGTTCCATAACATTCCTTCACAAAATGAAAATCAATCTGCCTTCAAGGAGAGGGGACAGGGGTGTAAGCTGTAAAATAATGAGAAATTTCGCCAGTGTAGATACCCCTTCTAGCCTTAGGTCTTTTACGTGCATCACGCAGTAGCAATACACGACCGCATGTACGCCATCAGAAATATGTAGTATGTGCATGCTAATGTCAGAATCATCATGTGCATACGTTTTCTTGCAGCGCCATTGCGCTAGTTCGAAATTATAGAAAATGTAAGATTTTCTTAAAATTTCTTCGCGCACCTGCGTTCTATTAAAGTCACAGTGCAGCCGACGCTACGAGCTGGAGAGGACCAATCAAGCAGTGTTGAAAACAAAAGGACGTTTCGTCTACTTTTTGTGCATGTCATTACCAGCTAGTCCAATCAAACGCTTAGTACGTTACATTGCGACCTTCATGATTGAAGACAACCCTGAGACTAGGGAAAACAAGGACGAACGTTTGTCCTTGTTTTCCCCAGTCTCAGGGTTGTCTTGAATCATGAACGTAAACCAGCTCGCCTGCGCCTTATTACTCATTTTGGTAATTGCGGACCTCGCGCTTTTCGTGTGCGCGTGTGTATCTGTGTAGTGACTCCAAGCTCCATGCTTTGTGCAGTGTTCTTACTTGTGCGAATATAATACATAGAGCCGAGTGAGCGATATAGAACTAAAATTAACTTTTGGGCGTCTTTAGTTGTATCTTCAAATGCCGCATTTTCCGGACTATAGTCCGCGGACTATACGTGTTTGAAAGTTGAAATTTTACCCGGTGCGTACTATTTACAGGTGGGGAGTATACAAGGTTTTGTATTTTCTAGATCGTTCACTGTGACAAGACGCGAAGGATTTAATGAGTAACAGAGTACATAAAAGGGACACTGACAGGGTATTTATGCTCGCCAAGGTTTTTATTTGTACATTACATTCGAGAGCCCAACTAACCAGAAAACGATTCGCGGCTCGAAATTCGTTTTATTTCCGGCCAAAACACAACGGATCCAGAACACTCTCTTCTCCGTGGCCATGCACGTGTCGTTTTCTATGGTTTAGACACAACCACCAAATATAATCAAAGCCGTAGGCCATCGAAGCACACACACAATATTAAAAGAAAAAAGAAATATGATACCCATTTTTTTTGTGGGTTCTAAAAAGCTGCAAATGCGTTGTTTGGGGGAAAAAAAGTATCACAGCTACGTGACTTCCGTCACTCTCTCCTCCTCTATATTTCTTCTTCCTCCCCAGTCCAGTTTCGGTTTCGTTTTCGAGCAGTCGCGTTTTATTTTTTTTAGTTTGTTAAAAATATACACGACGCTGTAGCAAAATAATGACTGGGTAGTTTTCTGACACCGTAATGAATCACCTGGCAAAAATACAAAAAAAAATTAATTTTAATAATTTTGGGGTTGTCAGTGTCCCTTTAATCAGTCGAGTGTCCCTATGTATGACATAGGGACCAGTGTTACCAGTTTAGCGATTTTGTCGCTAGATTTAGCGATTTTCTATGCATTTGGCGACGGATTTTTTGATTTAGCGGCTAGCGACTTTTTAGCGACTTTGGTGTTCAACCGTAATCTTATTATTTTTAACAATATTAGAGATGCTCGCGGGCTAAACCTTTTAGCTTCTCTAGCCGAGTTTGCTTTGGATATATGCTCAATTTAGCGGCGCGCTTAATTTAGCCGCGCACTAAGAAAAGCCTTGTTTGGTTTGAAAGTGCTCACTCTAAACTGGTAAAGAGGGGTATAGCCTTGACATGTCTAAGTGCGGCTCTGAGAAAAACGTTGCAATCACCAGATGATAATCAGTCTTGAACGACAATCAAAAAGGTTAAGAGACGCGGGGTGCCCCCTAACCTAATCTCTAGTTGTTGTGAGAGCCATCTTCAAAAGCTAAAAAGAAGTAAAAAAGGCAGCGAAGGCAAGTAAAGAAAGGAAACGAGTGCAAGTCATTCCGTACATGCATACCGTGTCTCATAATCTAAATAAGGTAGCTGGTAGATTCGACATTAACGTGGTTTTTCGGCACAGTGTAAACTTGCCATATGACCGATGGTGACAAGGCAGAAAAAAGCACAGTGTTCCAAAAAGCAGGCGGTGCAATATACTGCGTGCGTCGCCAATGTGGTGTACGAGATTCCGTTTAGTTGTGGCACAGTCTACATTGGGCAGACTGGGCGCTGCTTGCAATGATAAGCGCGAGAACATAGTTTGAGTGTGTCGCAACAACGCGGGGGGCCATCTCGCTGACCATTGTAGGCAATGGGGGTGTAAGCCTGGGCCTGACCATACGTCGTTTCAGCTTTGGTCCAGGCCGCGGCCAATGATACGAGCGCGAGCATGTGACCCTGAGCGGTTGCATGCACTGCACGAGCTGCGCGTGCTTGGCAGTGACGCTGAAAACTAGCGGAGCTCCGCGCTTATGGCATCGGCTGCGTCTGGACTCTGAAGCTGGAAACGAGATATAGCAGAAAGGTTTTAAGAAAGGCGAAGAAAAGCGGAAAGGAAGATTATAGAGGCGTTCTGCACAAAAAAGACAGAAAACAATGAGACCGATCTCACCAAGCGTCCGACGCATGCGCGAGGCAACCATAACTTTGGATTACTGGGGGGCAATCAGCTGATTGCTTTGAGACTTCTCCGTACCCGGCACGCACCGAGCTCCAGCAGTTTTGTCGCACAGTGCAGAAAGACTAAAGTTCCTCGATGCGGTGCGGCGGCGGTGGCGTAGTCAAACTGGCTGGTGAAATGCGGTCTGTTGGGTCGGCGCTCCGTCTTTGTGACTACCGCCTGGTCGTTTCAGTCCAACAGCACTAAAAAAACCGTCCTGAGTTGTTTTTCAGTGTAAGTTTAACCTCTCAAAATATCTGAAATATGATTATTTGAGGTTTACTTACTTTAAAAGGGTTTAATAAGCTTTTGAAATTTAGCGATTTTTTTCATGACTTCCTGGCGAATCTAGCGACTGTTTAGTGACTTTTTGGTGTCAATTTAGCGGCGCGCGCAAAAAAAAAGTTGGCAACACTGAAGTAGGGACACTGACTTGTCAGTGTCCCTTCAGTAATCCTATGTATGACATAAGCTTCTTTGTGAGCATAATACAGCAGGCATTTGTCAAGGGGTGCTGTGTATGATATTTTTTATGTTCGGATTAGGCACTAAGTGCAGACTATGCGCCGCGTGCAAACTGTGCAGCGGGTGCGGGCTATCTGAGCAAACACTTTTATTTTTGACCCCGAATTCGTTCCTGCGGACCATACACGGGGTGCGGACTATAGTCCGGGAAATACGGTATGTCATTACACGTGTGTTGAATGAAGTTTCAGAGTTGCGGATTCACTCAAAGCTTCAAAGAGCGCCCAAAGTCTCAACGAATCACTTGGGACCATTTTGTCCGGGATGGCGCTTGGGACCATTTTGACCTGGACCATTTTTGTCCGGGACCATTTTGTCCTACACCTGCGCGTACCAGCAGAGAGACTTCAATGTGGCCGCTGATTTGACGTCAGTGCAAGCCATGTAGAGTTATGGCCAATTTACAACTAATGGTATTGTCACGGAGGGCATGCAACAGTCATATATGTGTTATCAACGGGTGACAACCTGAACACGCGGTGATTGGGCCTGAAATTTCAAATTTCAGTGGGAAAATGGGACACGTTCTTGGTGTTTCACAAGAAAGGGGGGGGGGGGGGGGGGGCAACGTGTATTTTACGCATGCGAAATATTAAAAGCACCCCCTCCTCCTCCCACCCCCTCTAAATCTGCCACTGATTTGACCAAAGAAAAATTCGGAAATTTATCAAGGGTAAAATGGTGGCTGACCATTTTCCCCTTGATAAATTTCCGAATTTTTCTTTTCCTGAGAACGTACATCGTAGCTTTAAAGAGACATGAGCATAGTTGGGAATGTAGTTTCTTTTAGTTTTTTCACGTGTGGAGTTGTCAAACGAGGATGCCGCTCCATACAAGTCCACCGACTTTTCGAATTTAGTAAACTCTTCGATATCTAGATGGCGCCACCGTCCTGTACTAGCTTTAACGCGATGATGGAGTGTGCAGGATTAGTCTACATGTATGGCCACGCCGGTTTTCTCTTTCATGAAGAGTTGGCATCGTAATTCGGTGGTTATGTTGTAAACCAGTGGCAGGATCCGGGGGGGGGCGGTGGGGGCGATCGCCCCCCCCCAAGCGCCTCGCCGGGCTCCCCCCGGAGAGTTCTTCGGGAAGCCGCTCAGAAGAAAACGTAAGCTAATCGCGCGAGGGTGGACGCGCCTACGGAAGGCGCTTCCAAAGTGCGGTTTGTCTCCGTCAGGGTCGCGGGCGCGTCTTCCCGACAGGGACGGCGCCAGGAGTTTCGAAGTGGAGAGGCAGTGGGAGGCGCACCAAATATCGGGGTCCTCGACTGTGAGCGCACTTTAACTCGAGCCGACACGTCGAGGCACGGGGAAAAATACCACTCAGCCTCTCTCTAGTCCCCTTTTTTCTCTCTCTCTCTCTTTCTCTTTCTCCCTCTGCTTACGGAGGATTGAAAAAAATTTATTGCCTAAACTCCCAAACGCAGACGCCCAGCCGGCCCTCCTCAGGGTGCGATCTATACAGCGGATTATCCTTCCTCTCTAGCAAACGCCTGCTGCATCGCACTAATTGAATGGTTTCCTTCAATGCGTTGAGGCTTGTCTTTAACGCGCCATCTTTTTAGAAACACTTTGCGAGATGTCTTCATGCCACGGGCTCGCAAAAGTGTCCTTCGGCACGGTAGCTGGCAGGAACTATGTTTCCGCCGCTCCGCTGGTGACTTGTGCTCCGACACCAGTGATAACTCATTATGAGAGCAGTCGGAGGAGCATGCACCAGAGGAGACTTGGTCCAAGAAGGAGGAGGGGGTACCAGCTTGCTTGTAGATGACCAGTAGCTTTTCTTCTCAACTGGAGAAGCCAATGCTCCGTTTAGTGATAACGTGCGTTCGACACCTGCTGAAGACGCTCCGGACTCCCGACCGCCAGCGTATGGCCGCTTGCCGTCCTCAGCTTCCATCCCTCACCGGAATCCGGCGCATGGCGCAGATGCTGAAAGAAACGACGAACGCCAGAAGGGGAGATGTTTCCTCGATGAGCCTGCTACCTGCAAATTGCGGCTTCGTGGCGGAAGCCAAACAAAGAAGATAAGCGGTACGAACACTCTACAAGGGCTGGAGGCTGGCACTACGGGGATACTCAAAAAACCGACGCCGTAGGCTTGTTTATTTATACCGTCTGCGTTTCGGCACCGGATGGCGGGACACCATGCCGATGCGCCCGCTGCCAGCTCTACGGCGCGTCTTTACTTTTTCCGGATTGGCGGCTACAGCGGTCTCGACCTTGAGCTTTCGTGCGGCGCGCAGGAGCGAAGTCGCAATATGTCAGGCCGGGCCGGGGAGCAGGGCTTGCTGTTTGCGGCACGGCTTCAGATTACCTGCCCTGGGACTTGGGAAGCAGGCCTTTCGAGAATCTGCGACTATACACCGTTGACCAGACGGTGCCTGTGCTCGTTCAGATGGTCTCCAAACTCTGCGTATCCATGCCTTCTGGTGTGATCGGCCTTCAGCCCGGTCGAGATTCGCCGACCGGACAGCCACTCTGCCCCATCATATCTCTGCACCTGTCTTCTCGACCCTGACGAATGAGCTAACTACCCAGGAAACAAGGAAGTGTTCCTTTCATACAGAAATATCCAGACGAGGTGCAATTGAATATAATTTGGAAGGATCCATTGCTGGTTTAAGGTCTTGTCTAAGTTTAAAGAGAGATTATAGTTGCCGAACTGCAACAAACAAAAATATTCAACAAGATTATTCGGTTTCGTTCTCTCGAGTTGCATCCAGAACCTTACGTGAAACACGAGTTTGGATTGGCAATGCCGCATGTGCTGCGCTCTGGACATTCCAAATATACGGCGAACAACCGACGAACTTGCCTAGCGGCGTTCCGTTTCGCTCGCTGCGTCAACAGTGTTTTGACGCCGCAGGCAGCGTCGGAGCCGCCGGGCCATTTTTGTCGCTCGTTTGCAACGTACCTGCTTATTGAAGCAACCGGCGACAATGAAAAGTATGTTTTAAAACCCGCGTTCTGCATTTTGGCACGGCACTGAATATAAAGTTCACAACTTCTTTTTTATGCCAAGCTTAATCTCAAAGAACAGCCGAGTTTTTTAGATTAAGACGTTTTTCGCATTGTCATTAGCTGCATGAGCTTCCTCCCGTATAGTTGGCAAAGGTTGGCTCTCCGGTACATGCCGCCGGCGGGTGTAACGGGGGAGAATATATAAATATTCAAGCAAAAAGGAGCCCAAATGTTGCTAGCCCCGCCCGAAGATATCTGAGCCATCAAGTTACACTGTCTGCAATTGTCACTGCGGCTATAACAAACATTCATCCCCAGTAGTTAAAACTTCTTTTTCTATTTCTAGCGCAGCTGCCACACTTGAATGGATAGGTAATCCGTTTCCTATGAACTACAAAATTCCTTGCGTTATGGTGTTCAGAAAGGATAGTGCCACCACAATTTTCTAGATACTTACCTCTATAGCGTGGTCACTCGAAAGGTTTTAATTCAAAGAGTTCATCCCTGACAGGTGAGACTGATACAAAAGCTCTCAAGATCTATATTATGTTATCAGAGTTTAGTAAAAACGATAACTCCACAAAAATATAAACACTCCCCCCCCCCCCCCGCCGTTTTACACCGAGGAACCGCCCCCCTAAAATGGAATAGGATCACCCTGATATTTGTCTGAGTACGATTGGTGTGTTAGCGCTGCCCATGTTTGCTGCAGCGTTTGAATGTGTCAGCCGAAGACTGATCTAGGGAACAGCAAGAGCACCACCTCTTCGGAACACGAACGGCCAAATCTGTCACGAATTTTATTTCAGCGAATATAAGCACTTCTAGTGATGCTTCGCGTGCTAAAGTCGAGCGTCTTGTAATGGGTGAAAGTGCACAAAGCATATTGCGATGGCTGACAGGAATTTCGAATAGACAGCCTAATAATTTCTCTTTGGTTTTGGGCCGGTTTTGGCAGTTTCTCTATAATGCGAAAGCATTAACTGTCCCATGCGGCGAAGCCGGCCGTTGTCTGCAACCGTCTGTAGCAGAAAAACGGCACCCGGCAAACGGAATTCCCATTAGCTGCGACACGTCATATCTGATGATTCGTCAGCGGAAGCCGTCCGGGCGCTCAAGACCAAAGCGGACGCGCCTCCAGGAAATAAAACACAAAATAAAAAGCACAGCTTACGCAGGTGCATCGTCACGGAAGCCGCGAAGCCGCGCCCGCGCAGTGGAGAAGCGTGGATGTCACCACCGGCGCGCCGTGTAAAAAGCTCCCCAAGGCGCCACAGATACCGGCCAATCATTGTGCAATGGCTGGAAATGGTCCTTTTGGCCAGTGGCCAGGCAGTGGCCAGCTATTGGCCGGAGTGATCTGGCCAACTCTTTGGCCATTGGCCAAAAAACCATCGCCAGCAATTGGCCAATACTTGGCCATAATGCTTGCTGCTTGGGAGGAAGACGTGGCGCGCTGCTTGTAGAAATGCTTTCTCATTCCTACACGTAAGCGCTGCCGAATTTTATTTAACTGCTGCCCCTGTCGGAAAAGCCTGGATCGGAATGCATTGGTATGAAAGTTCGAGGGCCACGAGGAAAGGAAGAATGCGCAGAAGCTTCTTTGTACGAACTTCGAGGTGAATTGATTGATAAGCTGCAGATAAGTCGCAATTCCGTTCGCTCGCAGGCCACTGCATGTAGAAAGCAGGATCACATTCCCCTTCTCGCGAGGCAGTGACTTATTTTATGGCTTTGACTACATTTGGGCTTTTGTAGCAGCCATTTGTCGGTTTGATAGCTGCAATATCTTGCAACAGTGGGACAGGGACGCTTGCTTCCTCTCCGCACGCTAGGAATCAAGCGGCCGTGATGATAGAAAGACCAACGCCTCTTTGCTGGAAAGATGGAGAGGTCTGCCTGGACGAGTTGCCTTAGTGGTCTACTCCTGATGACATGAAAGACAATGATATATAAAATATCAAGCAGCCCTGATTTTACCCACCAATAAAACGTTTACTGACTGATATGACTGCATCCTGACTACCTGTCTAAAAAGAGGGATCTCGCATTTCTCGTTACAGTTTAGTTTCGCTTTTTATACAAAAGACTACATGTCCCCATTCAAACATTGATGCAGCTTTGTTCATTCGACAAAACGCGATGAAATGCGGTAGCTTTACAGGAACACCGTTAGTGGAAACAATTAGGAAAGGAAATGGTACGGTGATGAAATGGTTGTAACATGCAGTACACACATCGAGGACGACGTCGAGGACGGCGTCTAGGACCAAGCCCTAAAGGACGACGTCAAGAACGACATCTAGGAAGACCTCTAGGACGACATTAAGAATGAAGTCGACACCGACGTCCTAAAGGACGACGTCAAAGATGACGTCTAGGACGTCCTAAAGGACGACGTCAAGAACGACCTCTAGAACGACGTCGAGGGCGTCGGCTTCAGCTACCGGCACTTACGAGCTCACGCGACCGACACTTACGCGAACGGAGCTTACGCAACCGTCGCTTACGAGCTCACGCGACCTGAGCTTACGCTTCACTACAGCCACAGGCGTTACGTGAACTTGAGCGTGGTTAAGCGCTCTCTCTCTCTCTCTGTCTCTCTCTCTCTCTCGCGCGCGAGAACGGAGTTTACGCAACCGGCACTTACGCGAACGGCACTTACGACCTTACGCGATCGGTCGGAGCTTACGTTTCAGTAACCATCGCTTCAGCCACGGGCGTTACGTGGCCTTGACAACACGACCATGAGCTTCAACCATGAGCACTTCATCCATGGGCGTTACGTTACCTTAAGGACACGACTTTCAGCATGATTAGGGCTACAAAGCTAGCGTTTAAAAATGAGAAAAAGAAACAATATATTTTTACAGCAAAAAAAAAAGAGAAAAGAACCTCGCTGTTCTGTAGGTTCAGCTCCATTCCAATGTAGAGCTGGAGGTCTGGAGCAGATGCCAAAGCTTCGGGACAAACCGTTAGCTTATATCCAAAAGTTACGTGTTTTTATAAAGCTTTGAATGGGAAATCGGGCCCGATCTTTGTAGCTGACACCATTCATCTGCATGTTTATCATGGGCTTCGTTGGTTACCATTTTCTCGTTGAAAATTTTTAGATTGCGTGGCGCCACCTGGCGCTTCCTCCTCATGACGTAGAAGCCAGGATCACGTGACCGCTTCTGCGCTTCGTTGGTAGCATGTAGGTTGAGGTTATCGTTCACAATTCATGTCTAATTCGCTAATTTTAACTGAAGTTTAGGGTTGCTTTTTGGCCTTATTTTTTGTTATACTTCTGAAAATTAAACTCAAGCAGCGCGACAACAGTGACGTCGCGGAATACGGAGCAGGACTTAACTGACCCTGCTTCGTGTTATCGTACTGACCACGACCAAGTCGGTCGTCGTCATGGCTTCGGAGACTGGTCAAGTGACCAAACCGGTAGATTCTGGGACGGTATGATTCGCGGGACGAGCTTTCTTTATATTTTTCTAGCCTATCGGAAACAGACAGCAGACCATGCAGCACTGTATGAGTTGAAAAAAAAAACTTTCAGCGTTTCCACTTTGGTGAAGAAGGAAGACAGACCAGCGGAGCTGTACAATGGAAAGTAATGGCCGGCCACAAGTCGGCAAGCCAGAGTGGAAAGGCTGCCGCCATCTATGATCGACGGCGGCAGCCAGATACGTGGCTTGCCGCAGTCGCTCATAGATGGCGGTAGGTGTCCAGAGTTCGGTGTTTTCATTTCTTTGCGGGGGACACGATCCTGAAAAAATTACACCATCTTCCCGAGGGGAACCATGGGGTGATGCGGAGCATCGCGGATCGTTATTAACGGTGTTATTAACGGTGTTAGTAACGTTGTTAGTAACGTTGTTAACTTGCGTGTTATTACGTTGTTAACTTGCGAATGGACGCCGCTTCTCGTTGCCGTAGTTCAGGGTCTGCCGCTCGCTTCAAGCGTTTGCGCTCAGCGTCGCGTGCCCTTCGCTGCGCAGCTTTGTCTTCAGTGGACGTAGCGTTGCTGTTAGTTTGTGGGGTGGTGCTGACGCTTGCCTGCGCCAACCGACTAACTGACGGGACTGTTGCTTCCATCACACTTCATCGGAAGAACGGAGTGAAGTGGAGTCAACAGCGCTGAACTCGTGGTACAGCTTCTCGCTTGCCTTTATTTTTAATTGCTAATCTTTTCCTTCCTTTTGCATTTCATTTTTCTTTTCTCCTTCTTCCGTCGCGTCGGTTCTCCCCGCACCAGCCCCCGATAGATCTCTTCTTTTAGATTTAGCATAACTTTTCTTCTGCTTATATTTACATCATTTCCAAATTATCCTCCTTAGAATTGGCAAGCATAGCTTCTCTTTGCTTAATTAATTTATTCCCTTCTTGACTGATTTCTTTTGGCCGGCCGGATTTGGGCTGCGGCGGACGCGAGCGGCCGAGAAACGCTAGCAGACGACAGCCGCAGAGTTGCGGGGAAAGCCCACCCCACTGGAAAGCCCTGGCGTGGCGCTGCGACCCGCGCGCCCAAAACTATCCTCCTTTCACTCCTCCGGGGGAACGCGCGCAGCGCGCTACCGCTGCTTAATTCACACTTGAAGGAGAGGAGACTAGAGGAGGGAGAGTTGCGCATGCGCGCGCGGTGTGAGTAGAAGCGAACGCACGCGAAGTGCACGGAGCTGGTAGAGAGAGAGAGCGGAGAGAGTAACGCGCAGCTGTTGGAGAGAGGAACGGAGGAGAGTTGCGCATGCGTAGTGTGAGTGCGGACTACGACGCCGCGGGACATAAACCCGAGCAAGAGATGCTCCGCATCTAAAAACTAGCCCTTAACAGCTCCGCTGTAAAACCTCCAACACTCCTTAAAGGGGCCTGGAATCATATTTAAGCGTCTAACTTTTTTGCGGTTTCCACGTCTCTTATGGTTCGGGCAAGCCAGCGGGCACGGAGAGAGTTACTAAATATCAGTGTGTCATATTTTAACCGGATGACGCGAAAACCTCCTCTCCACCTACGGGGGCCACCCGTGGTGCCGAAAGCGCGCGATATATGAGGTCTTTGGTCCTAGCCAAGGAGGTTATAGGTACTAGAAGAAGGCACGTTGCAATATGTGTGAAGCCTATAGTCCTAAAAAGTTTAAACGATGTTGTGGCCAAAGTGACCGTAGATCTCTCTGGCAATTGGTGCGCGTCACATGTCACGTGCGAGATGGATGGTTGACTGTAGAAGGATTTCTTGCAGGCTTCCGCGCGCTCCGTCCGGTAGGCTTTATCAGATCGAAGGCTAGACCTAAAGCAAGCAAGCGGTTGAGGTGGATCACGAGCAGACGACACACCGCTGCTGGTACACGGGACGATCAGGGCAATCGCCGCAATCGCAACGAAGAAAATGACAGCCTGGCGTCGCCGGGACGCTAATTTCCTCCAGCTACGGGATGGGCGCTTGCAGCGTGGTCGGCTGCCGCAATCGGACTGGCTTTTCTTCAGCGGGGTTACCTTTCAGCGGAAAGCCCTTGGCGTATTACATACGCATAGTTTTACGATAACAGGACATGGCTAAAATTGCGCACAACTCGCCCAACTAACCACCTTATTACGATAACAGGAATCGATCAAGAATTCTCTGATTTCCGACGGTCGTCGAAGTGCGGAAACGATGGATTTCGGCCGTTGGTCGTGGCGGTGGCTGGACGCCATCGAAGTGAAGCGTAGTGTGCTCCGTGCACTTCCAATAATCAATACAACATCGCCCAACCTCGAGTCAAGTTGAGCTGGTTCAATTTGTCACGACAGCAATAAAACGTCCCAGTGGTCGACCGGCATAGCGGCCGCAGCGAAAAGAAAAAGCCAAACGTATTGTAGCGTGATATAACACGAGAGCGATGAGATCGCAGCTATCAAATTTGCAAGCGGGCGCGAAAATCATTGCTGTAAAAGTGCCAAAGTATTTGTCCAACCTGTCGGGTCGACATAGTTACGCAATCATGTGCGTATACAATTTGTTCTTGCTTTGGCTACCGTAGTAATTAGTGGCCAGGAGATAAAAAAACTCCCCGCTGATGCACGCAGATGCAAGGTACATTACCCAAAACACGCCAACAGGCAATCGTTACAGCGCTGACGTTTGTCTAATAGAACATGTACATGGCCACGTCTGGGGTACCTCAGGGATCAGTTCTGGGCCCGCTTCTTTTTTCTATTTTTGTGGACGACGTGTGTAAGGAGATTATAAACTCTTCCTTTTTTCGGAATGTGCTGATGATATTAAGATATTTAAGGAGATTTAAACTATATCAGATTGCAAGTTTCACCAGGAGGACATAAACTCATTTAGCAAATGGTGTTCACTGAACGGTCTTCTACTAAACAGCTCGAAAACCAAGGTCATGTCCTATAGTCGCAAAACGCAAACAACTTGTTTCCCCTAGAGTGTTCGCTCAGACAAATTGTGTCGTGCTAGCGAAGTGCGGGACTTGGGACTCGGGAGTGCTTTTTGACACCTCCTTGAGATTTTATAGCCGTGTGGTTCGTATGAGTACCCGCGCCTTGCGCGCGCTCGGTGTTGTCTGTCGAACGATTAGAGTATTTAGAAACTCCGCAACGTTTGTAACCCTGTACCGCTCTTTGACAAGGTCTTAGCTCGAACACGCATCTCCTGTATGAAATGGTAGTTGTAAAAGCACCCTCCTAAGGCTGGAGCAAGAGCAAAACAAAATTTTTATCTATTTATCGATATCGATATCTGCGCGATGAAACATCTCTATCACAGTAACAGTAACAATGTATTGGACGTCCTTCATATGAACAGCTTATATCACTGTCGAGAAAAGGCAGATCTGGTTTTCCTTTTCAAAGTCCTTCATGGCATGGCCGGCTCTCACAAATATCTTTACGAGTTCCTCGGACAGCGACCCGTTTGACAACGTCTTTTACTCTCCTCGGACGTTAAATATCCTGGACCCCATGTTTCGTATGTGTGGGACATACAATAGCATGGCAAGTCATCTTGATATTCTTTGTGTGACCGAATTTGTCAGATCTCGCAGAGTCTTGTATCAGTCTCGCTGAACCTGTCGAGATTGTGATTTTATTATAGATTATTTTAACAAGGTATATTCGTTTTTGTGGCAGTCTTTTTTACCTTGCGTTTGGACCCTGTGTTCAGTTCTTTGCTTGTGGTGTAAATCGTATCTTTGTGTCAGCATGCGTTATTAGTATCCTGTCTTTTATTCAATGCTTTGAGTTTTTTTATGTTTGATTTTTTTCCCCACTGGTATTGTAGTGTGTAAGTTTCAGTGTGCCAGTACCATGACCGCATGGTCGTTCCTGAACACCTAATAAGAATTATTCTTGATTCTTTTTATTATTATTATTATTATTATTCCCGAGGACGACCGAGAAGGCGTCGAAACTTGGCATTCCGATCGCCTTTTTTCTCGCAGTTTGCTCGCGCAGTTTTAGAGGCACAGGAAAGATAAAGTGTACGTACCACATGATGCGAGGGCAACGCATCCCGCGTTTATTTGAGCTGTACGTCAAAGAAAGCAGCAAAACAGAATCGACAAGTTTGTGCACTACGGCGAGCGCGTCCGCCACCACCGCGCAATACTTCGAAAATGACAGGGGACGACCGAGAGAAAATACTTACCTTTTAACCAGAAGGTTCAAGCTATTCATTCAAAAAAACAAAAGCTTAAAAAAAAGAAAAAAAAAAGAGGTTGCGCGAAATTTATTTATTGACAACAAGGCAACTTGGGACGGACGCCCGGAATCCGTGGATCGAGCGGCCTTCACCGAGAATTGTAGTTTCGAGTACGTATTCCTCTTCTTTTGATGTTTGAAGTCGGGAAGCGCGCGAAGAGCAATGTAGAAGTATGCTCGTCGGTCTGCACGGGGAAGTAATCCAAGCGGTGTTGGCGGCCGGAGCTATCGTAGGATTCCATCGTAACCTATACGCACAGCTTCCGATCGTTACGCCTGGCGTATTAAGATTTGTTTTCTAGGGTTCGCCCTACGCGCGCTTTGCGTCATAACAAAAACAAAATAGACTTAGTGAACAGTTTATGCTGCAAGGCGCTAAATTCACGTAACGGAAGCGAAGCGAAGTGGAGAAAATACCTGGCCTCGTCAGATGCCCTCTGGCATAGTCACCATCGAGCGATCGTAGGAGTAAACGGCAAGCTCTGAAATTTTGGCATGTGTTCCGGACCACTACAGTTGGGCAGAAACTGAGCGCTCGGCAATGTGTAGTGTTTTCTTTTTTTTTTTTACGGTGAAAAAACATTGTAAATTGTATTTCGGGGACACCCTGTACTATTTGGTAGTGTGAAAAAAAAAGCTGTTACGCTTGAAACGGAATTTACTGGTAGCCAAAAAGTAGTCAAAAGAGAGAGGTAAGCGACACCTGAGTTGTTTGTGCGACAGGAAATCTGTGGTACACCACACCCCACTTGCACCGCCCAAGATTCTAGAGCATCAAATGATCCGTCGATTGCCTACGATACATATGTGAGAAAGCGTATTTTGACTCCTATTTTAATTTTAATTTTTTATTTGGGGTCCGGGGGGGGGGGGGGGGGGCAGGGCGGCACGTCATTTAATCAAATATGTTATTCGCCATGAATCATCGATCTTTAGCTATGGTACGTTCAAACTGTACGTGATATATTTGCTCCCTCCGCGAGGGTAAATGTCACCAAAAGAGCGCCCCCCCCCCCCCGGGTCGTACAGTGTCCAAGTCACTAGGGTAAAAAATAAAAAAAAATCATAACTGCTCAGTTTTAATGTCTTTTACTGAGCTCTGTACCATTTATTATATTTCAATAACTTTCGTTCTAAATAGTGCTTCCCCTGTCAATAAATATCTTTCCAAACATAGAAAATTCGTTTTTCGATGCACCCATGCTACACAGAACAACAATGCATTAAGAGTTATTCACTGCAAATATTTATGACGCAACGCACAAATTATTAAGAGCTCGTTCTAATTGTTTATGTAAATTACGCGTAATTGTAGCTGGAACACGTGTTGCTTGCGAACAGATTGTATTTGTCGCTATACGGCAGCAAAAAAAAGTTCGCCTATTTTAGTACCTTTTCTAAAAGAAACATTTCGTCACAGTCGGAGTTGTTTTCCGCCGACTGCGAGCACACGGTGCCACTATGACGATTGCCTGTGTACTGCAGGTACCAGTCTATAGACCAAATAGAAAAATGCTCTTTAGGCTACGTCGAAAGTGTAAAGAATAAAAAAGTATGTGTCTATAACGCAAAGAACCGTATGCTTCGAACTCGAGCGCAGGCTGTGAATCTCAACTAGGCAATTACTTTTTCTCAGTGTTGTACACGTTCCTCAAAGAAAGGAACGAAAGATCGTTCCTCGTTCCTTCTGATTTTTGGAACGCGTTCCCGTTACAAGTTCCATATGTGAAAAAGGAACTCGTTCCCGTTACAGTTAAAAAAATGGAACGTATCGTTACATATACGTTACATTTGTATTTTGCTGATTACCATATTTAGTTAGATCGAGGAAAGTTTTTTTTTTTTTCTATCTATCTCATCAAATGGGAACATACGAATTTGAATGCCGTGATGGAAGAGCACCAGGAGAAGAAAACAAGCGGAAGCAGAGTTTCATTTGTTGATATATTCACCTTTAAAAATCTCAGCTTTTAACCATATTCATGTTTGTGGTGGGCGATTCAGACGAGCCAAATGTACTGTTACCCCACAATGCACGAGCGTTTTACAACAACCTCACACGTTTCAATCTAACAAAGTCCCTTGTTCGAACTTAACAACAGTTGCTTCTCGATGTTGCTGTCCGCAAGACGAGCAAGTGAAGAAGAGGGTAGGGCTTTTGGAAGGTCAGTCTTGAAAACTACAAGTCCGTCTTCGTGAAGGTTGGATTCGTTGTTCAGTTTGAAGGTGGGGGACAAGGGGAGAAGGAATAAAGGTTAATTTTTGTGTATCTTTTAAGTGACCAATGTTCGGGATACAAGGGTGTGTTCGATGTCTGGTAACCTGTTCTTTTGTTGCAACTGTAGGTCTCTTTGTGGAAGTTCAGTGATGGCTGTAGTCGGCCTTAGATTTCTGGGTGTATCAGGATTCGTGGAAGCAAAGAAAGTAGCTGAGTTTGAAACGTCCCTCTTTCTGTGTCTTTTCCTTCGACTAAAAGTTTTGCTTTTTGTACCGCAGTCTCGGGCACTGAAAAAAGAATCAATGTCCACTAGCTCTCCTGCACCCGACTGTTACCAAGCGAGGACCACACAAAATAAACCCTAAGATAAGTAACCAAAAAGTTAACGAGATCCTGCTCTTCGTAAAGATATTGTTTTTATACTTTTAGAATTTCCCTCTTAGAAATAAAATAAAAATTACCCCACTGGACGAAAAAAAAAGAACGCCGTTCCTCTTTCCGTTCCAGTAAAAATGTAACGAGTTCCCGTTCCAGTTCCACCGATGCAAAATGGAACGGCGGCGTTCCTTCGTTCCTCCTAAAAGGAACGCGTTCCAGGAACGCCGTTCCGTACAACACTGCTTTTTTCTATTCGTCTAGTTGCAAACCAGCATTACTGAGCCCCGTTAATCTCTTCGTCTTGCTAATAATCCATTTGCCTTCTTAAAAGATTACAAGCGGCGGTGTGTGCTAAAAACGCGGCAAATTATTGTAAGGGCGCCACTTGGGAGGGGGCGCTGCCGAGTTCACCCAACATGTGCCCTATGGAAAAAAACGGCAGCGGGGCTACGCGAGGCGCGAAATTTCATTTGCCATGGGCTGGCGGGCGCCGTCACATCTAGTTACGCCACTGGGTCCATCGTCCGCCCATCAGGGTCTCATCACGTCTCGCCAGGTTTGCTTTCACGTTGCTCTCTTTAGACCTACCGGACGGAACGAGCGCATGCAGCGCTTCGTCCCGTCCGGCGCGCCCTGCCTCGAGTTTCGGTTGGTAAAACCTTCCTGATGCACGACGAGCTGACCGCGGTCCGTCGTCTGCTCCTTGGGGTGCTTCGCCGCCTCGGCCCATCGCTACCTGGACTGACCGTGGTCGAGCCATGTGTCCGACGTTTGACTTCCTGCAGCGTTCGGCGATGGCTGCGTTGGGGGTGGAGTCGTGCGCTTCGTCGAATTTGTTTTCCAGTTTTAGGCGGTTTCTGACCGGACCAGGAATGATCCTTGCGTGCTGGTGCGCATCGTTTTGTGGACGAGAAGCAGGTTTCGGGATACGTTCACGAAGATAAGTTGCGGATCAGGATGAATAGGAAACTCTTTCACCTTATTATCATCGTTAAGCCTCATTGCGTTTGGTGTTTGACTGGCGCTAGGTTTGTCATTTTCCTCCAATGCTATTTAATTTATCGTAATTTTGTGTATCACAATATGTCAACGTGCTGTGATGACTGTTTTCCTGCGTAAACGGCCGTTGAGAAACATTAGAAAAGCTCGTAAGGGGTGGCACTCAGTTGGTCAAATGACGTTTTAGCGAACGCCGACTTTTCATCGAAAGACACTTTAGCGAACGGTCGGCCGCCGCGAAGCGGCGTTTTCGGGTGGGCAACGTGGGTTAACATTTTTGTAATGAGCCGCAGCAGACTGCCGCCGCGAAGCGGGTTGAACGCAGCGCGGGGGTGGTTAACGCGCCCCCCGTTATTCGCTAAAACGTCCATTCGCTCAAATGGTGCCGTTCGCTAAAACGTCATTCGCTCATGTGATATGAACCCGCGAGGGCACGCTCAATCTGGGCTGCCCCCACACAGCCACTTGGGCCATGCGGTTTCAGAGTTAAAGCGGATGTGGGCTTCAGCAGGGCAAAGTATGGGCATGCCCAACTTTGGTTGCCCGTGCAATCCCAGTTAAAATTACCCATTGCGTCCAATTCGCTTTTCCAATTGGTACCAGGTGACAACAAACAAATGTGTCTTCGGACTCCCAATTGGAGAAATACCAATTGGTATTTTGCCAATAGGAAGTGTAACAAGTTGTGCTTTTGGGACTTCCAAACTCGAAAGTGCAAAATGAGCCTACTATTCATTGGCATAATCATGAAACAAGAACAAGCACTTAGCTTAACTGGACATTCAATATATGCATAGGATGCACAACAGTGAAGATGTATGTCAAATGAAAGCTTTATTTTGATTCTAGCAGGGTACCTAAATATTACAGATTGAACGTTGAGACCAACGTTTCGCAGAACTTGGATGCAGTTGACAAGAGGATCGCCCTCTCTCATTCATGCACAGCACTGCCGCCTGGATGTCGAACACGTGTACCAGTTAAGTTGCCTACCTAAGAAGCATTTTGGAAAAATGCAACAAATGTCTAGACTTACAACACACGGGTAAACACTTGGCTCACATTAGGTCAACGTTGTACGATGCTCGACGCGTCATTAAAGGGTCGATACAACAAGCCATGTACTTCCGTAAATACCGCTTAGGATTATTCCTTGACAATCATAACCTATAAAACATGCGTTAGTTTTTCTCTCTACGCAATAACAGTGGCAGAAAAAAAACAAAAAACTAGCAGCGTTCAACTCCTAAACTTGCAGACAGAACAAGTTGCCACGTGATCTGAAACTGATTATATGCCACCAATGTTTAACATATCCACGCGTTGGGGCTGGCAAAACACGGGGCACGCAATAAATTCCACACATTGTTAAAGTTCGGCTATTTTTATCGTCGCAGCGACTGGTTTACGAGCCACTACCCGAATTCATGTCGAGGTATTGATTATCTCGAGCTCAAATAGAATGCTCACGCTGTGCTCATTTCCACTGTATGAGCCACACTTAAATATTGTCACCGTGGGCATCACAAAGCTTGATGACGAAATCCTAGGGATCGCATTGTTGACAATGCCGACATTGCTATCCCCACAACGTTGTCATCAAGTTTTGCAAAGGAGAGACTGAAAAGAAGCATTCGCTTTTATTCTTGAAATTATGCGACGGCAAAGAAGCTTCTTAGTCGGTGGCATTGAGTGCAAGTATTTTGGGCCCCACTAGGACCAGTAAGCTTGTGTAGAGTGAGGAACATTCTACGTAATATGTAGGTCCCCCGAGTGAGCCCTGGTGGGAAGCCCAAGGCTTGACCCGAGCTTGAGCTCGAGTTGAAAAACCGACGTGGGACCCCCGTCGGTCTACCTTTTGAAGCCCACTTATTGCTAGTTGGGCTTTACCTTGCACAATATTCAAAGTGGCGTTCAAGCTGTTATGACTAAATTAGCATGACAACTGTCGCGCTAATCGAACGCTTATCCGACTAACAGTTTCTTTTGTCGACAACTAGCTTACTCAGACTGGAGCTCCCGGTATTATTTTAAAGGTTCAGGTGAATATGTTGCAAGAAATAATTATGCATCAAATGGCTGCCTTATTTCGATCGAGTGGTTGTTGAGGTCGTTATGCTAACATACTTATACAACTCCGATCAAATCGCAAGTCTAAATCTTGCTGTGTTCATGGCTAGGAAAACAAAAACCGGTCATGTTGAAAATGAGCCTTGTGAGCGTGCTACATTTATTAACACAAAATATTAGAGAAAAAACAATTATAGCGCATCTATATTCTTGGCGGCCAGTAGGCTTTCTGCTCGGATATATATTTACATTTTCATGCACTGCACTTCAGATGAGGACTCATACTTCAAATGTTGTGCTGCTTGTATTATTTCTTGTCCAGAGTTTTCGCTTTTCTGTATTCCTAAACTTTATGCTCCTTCTGCTGAATTGCATCGTTGATAACACCACAGTAGTGCTACAGTGGAGTAATTGTTGCCGCACCCACCACATGTCTTGTAAGGGGCGAAACACTGTGGCTTCTTCGAGCAGACATACTACAATGGACATTACCAAAGACCGCTGCTTTTCACTTTCAGGAACATACCAACTTCTCAGGAACCGACAGTTTTTCCGTCACCAGTTTTGTAACGAGCACAATTGTTACGGTACATGGCTGCAGAAACTTGATTCCCCCTCTCAGAAAGTGAGAGATCATGGAATGGTCTTTCATGTTCAATGTTCGCCCATCCATCACGAGCAGTTCAGCACACGCTTCACAGCGCACACCGCTTGAGTGTGCCCTGCGCGCTGTAGCCAGCAGCACACGCAATGACTGGTGTGTCACTGTGAACCCTGTAAGTCCTCTTCAGTGATGAGAACATTGAAGACACTTTGCTCTTCATAATCAACTTCGTTTTCATCAATGGACTTAGGCGGTTGCACTAGTAACACCAACATATCCTGAATGCACTTTATTTTTCACATTCGAACATTTGGCGCATCGCAATGTGGCCTGTACTTCTTGAAACCATCCTCCAGGCAGTCTGTTTAAAACTTTCCCATGAGGAAATACTTGAACTTGAGATTTTGCAGACAGTACTCAAAGAGCTTCACAAAGGAATGATTGGTCAGCTCCAGCTCCAGATGTGTCTCATTTGTTAGGCCTCGCGTGTCGTACCTTAGGCTATTCCATGTGTCCAGCCACTTTAGGAAATCTTCAAGAGACTGCAGTTTTGGGACATCAATGCAAGATACAGGCTCCTGCATGGCGTCTTTTAGTCTTGTGCCTTTACGGGGGCTCTTCATATAGACAATTTTTCACGCTTGTATAACAATGTCAATGAAGTCTGCGGTTGCTGTGGAGAGCTTCACCTCGAGATCGACTCCGCGAGTTCGGAGTGCTTCCGAAACAAAAGGCCTAAAATGTTCAATGCAAGTTTAATATTCTGCCGCTCCATCGACGTGGGGTTGAGGGCATTTGCGTTGAGCTTGTGTCCAAACTTCAGTGTGAAGGGCACGAAGAGCTTGAAGTGATGCAGCCTTTGCAGTTGAATCACTTCCTTCAATTGCAGAACTCCGGAAGTAAAAATACATCCCCAAATTTTCCAGTTGAACCTGTTGTGTTTGCACTTGAGGAGGTGTACTGGATGTACACCTCCTCCACTTCTTGTGCAGTACTGGTGTACTGCATAAGAAGTGGTCGATTCCTGTCTGCTGGGTGCGGGTAGACAATCTTTGTCTTAGGGGCACGGACGGTGGAGACTCCTAAAAAAAAACGGCATCATCTTGTGGTTCGAGGCGCTGTTATCAGTTACAACCGCAATTACCTGAAGTCCACTGCCTCCAGACGCCGGATTAGTCTTAGGACAAACTCGTGGAGAGTGTTTGCATCCAATTTTGAAACAAGAAGGACGTGCACATTTTAGATTATGATGATTGGCTCTGGGGCATGAGGACATGAGCCGTGATTGCTGGTTAGGCTATGTTGTTAACAGCACTCGTTACCGTTTCCCCTTTGTAGTGTAGGTATGGCTTGATCTGGATCCCTTCCACTATCAAGGTCGAACTCTTCTCCTATTCCCTCATAACCTTAGCCCTTTCTTTCATGTATCCCTGGAAACACCGATAGTCTTGTTAAGCTAAGGGGTCCAGCCCCACCATGCTTTGAACAGAGTCGCCGGAGAGTTGTGGGGTGCGGCAACCCGGGGTTGATGCAGACATGACGAAATAGAAGGGGCGGTGTGAAATTGAGTGCCGTATGGCAGCAAATACGAGGAAGTCTGAGCTGTAACGTGGAGTTTCTGCTTCAAGGAAAGTCATTTGCTCATTCAGAAATGCCAGAGAGGCTTTCTGTTCGTATAAGTCTGATCTTTCTGCAGCGAACTTCTTGAGTAGTGAACTTAAACATTTCAGAACTGTCGTCTTCTTGCGTAGGCTTTGTTGCTGTGCTCGGCTTGAAACCTACTCAGTCCGTTCTAGTAAAATGAGGAGGGTGCTCAGGTCACTGATGACTTCTGGCACGGCACTGCCACAGGGTAGTGTGCTTATCGTGACACCCTGAAAGACACAGCCACAGACATGTTGAAGATAATTGTTACTGAGTGACACATGCACATATGGGGCCTCCTTCATCACAGTGTGGAGGAACATCACGGACTGGCTGTTTTCTGTTAATGTCTAGAATTCCGGAACTGATGTTGTGAGGAGCTTGTTTCTGAGGTCTTCAAAAGTTGGGAGGAGGTTATTTTCTATTTGATTTTCTTGTACCACTTGAAACAGTTGGATGGCCTATATGAGAGCTGTGGCATCGGCCCTTGGCCGTTTATCATCAGGGGCCTCACGGGGGAGCTGCTCGGCGTTTATAAATTACTTGGGCAGTTGGGGAATCTTGCTGGAACAGCGTCTTGTGTGAGCTTCCTCCTTGTACGGCTGACTTTCAAGGTTCTTCCTGTATATTCATCGTGATGGGTCAGCATTGTGGAGCAGCTGCTTGCGAAATGCTCTTCACATACCTGCAACATAAATAAATAAAACACATCACACATGTTGTTTGCCCTGGAAAACGTAAGGATTTTTTATAACTTGACACCAGTCACTATATACTATACTCTTAACTTTATTTCCCTCATTATTTATGAAATTATTATAATGAAAGCTTGCTTCAGATCAATCACCAAATACCCCTGTGACTCGGGCATTTCAAATGCCATTTAGTCTCATGGCACTGGGGTGATGGACAAATCGGTTCGCCAATTTGGTGCTCGTCTTCGGTCCAAACGCCATTTGAAAATTTCCGTGTTGCAGAAGTATAAACTTGATCCCGTTAATATTGTCACGAATGACATACGATGGGGCAGAAGAAAACGGAATGAACTAAATATTTAATGGGAGGGGGGGGGCGAACTTGTGCCAGAAACGAAAAAAAGAAGAGACATCGAGAAAGCAGCAGCGAGCGTCGATGGCGGCTGCAGCAAGCGACGGTACGTCGGCGTAACAGCTGGCTATCGCGAGAGAAAATCAGCGAATGAACCGGCAATACGGCGCTCTGCTCCTTGTCTACTATGCTCGCCATCTCGAATATTCGACCTAGAATATTCGGGAAAGAGCTAGGGCGAGACTGACTAGGAGAGGTCATTCTGGCCTCCTTATCCTTTATGCTTGAGGTAAGGGTGTACGCGAAACTTGTAGATGAACGGAGGAGCGTATCTTCTCGATCATGCACGCGGCATTACTCCCCCCTTTAAATGCGCATCGCCCCGATGCTACACCAAACAAAACAAAACAATGGTAAGCTTAAAACGTCCTCTGGAAAACGAAAAGTTCTCGGTGCTACCGAGCGTAGAACGGCTTGAGTCTAACGACGTGAACCACTTCGGGTCGTGGTTGGCGTCGTGATGATGTTTGCATTCCGTCGGGCACCACGTCGTAGTTCAGCTCCCCGAGGCGACGAAGTGCCTTGTATGACCCGAAGTACAGTGTCAACAGTTTTTCGCTCAGGCCGCGGTGACGAATGGGTGTCCACACCCACACTCTGTCTTCGGGCTGGAAGTGAACGCCCCGACGACGAAGTTCGCCGCGGCCAACGTCGACACGCTGCTGGTCTTGAATCCGGAGTCGGGCGAGCTGGCGGACTTCTTCGGCCCGTTGAGCGACCCCCTGGGTGTCGTCGCTCCAATCGTCAAGTGGCTCGTGCGGCAGCATCGCGTCCAGCATGGTCGTTAGTTTCTGACCATGTACCAGCTGGAAAGGTGCAACTCCAGTGGTCTCTTGAACTGCCCTGTTGTAGGCAAAGGTGACGTTGGGTAAGACCTCGTCCCACGTCTCTCGTCGCACCATTTTTCATCAGAGAGCGTTTTCCATCGTCAGCTGATCAACTTTTCGTCGATTTCCCAACGCCTGTTAGCTCCGATATTCGTTTAACTTCGCTGCACGACGCGATTTGAGACTCCTGACGAAGTCTAGAGTACACATTCATCACAATTTCTGGCACCTGACGCCCAAGCGTGCCTTTATTCTTCTTGCGTTGTGGGTGGAAATTAGGAAACGAGAAAACAAAAGGACGTTCTGAAGTAACTTGGCGAGGAATGCGTCGAATTTGAAGCACAAATTCGGGGAGAAAAAAAGAAAAAGGAAAGTACGATAGTCGCATCAGTGGTGCCAGAAAATAATCGTTTTTCGCTGAAGCATACTATTTACTATATCATTGAGAACGTGGAGAGTTATTTTTTTAACAATTAGTTCTTATCAAGATATAATTATAAAATTGTGCAATGTTGGCACACAAGCGAAATATTTCTAAAATTTCTTCTTTATGACGCGTAGGAACGCTCTTTTCGAGGTTGCGAGCCGTCCTCCAGCCTTTGGTTGCGCTCGGAACTAAGCTGGAACAAAGTATAGTAACTCAAAGTGATCGAAATAGTGATCAAGATATCAGTTGTCCCCAACAGAATCTAATTGTATAAACAATTACTATGTGTTATCAAAAGTGTAAGCGAAACACGACCACTGAAGACACCTGGGTGCATGTATATAATTGTGGACTAAATTAACTGACCCCGGGGTTGCATTGGGTAGTGCTAGGATTAAATTAGATGGCGCTCGAATTAAATTGGATGTCACTCGTATTCAGTTGACCGCCGCTCAGATCAAAAAGGAGCGTGAAAACCTGTAGATTAGAACGTCCCGGCTGTACCAAGACCGACAGGACTGAGAGTAGGGCTCGTGATGTTTGGGAACGCAGTCGCTACTCAACGCGATATGTGTATTTATTTGATTTTGCAGCAAAAGGCCGGCAGGGCGGAGAAGCAAAAAACGAGGGACGTTTACAATTCTTTGTACTTCCGAATTAGAGCGCAGCTCTTGAGGAGGAAAAGGGGAGGGTACGGAGAGGAGGGTATCCTCGCCTCCGTATCCTCTCCTTATCCATCCCCTCCGTACCCTCTCCTTCCTCTGCCATCCTCCCCGTCCTCTCCTTCTCCTCCTACTTTCCTCCAACTCCCTTCATCCTCCACCTCTTCCTCCCCATCCATCGTTCCCCCTCTCTCTTCTCCCTCGTGACGTCACTCGTGACTCTTCACGAGTCACCTTCGTGACGTCACTCGTGAAGGTCACTCATGGTCCTTGTGAAGGTCACCGTGAATGTCGTGACCTTCGTCGTGACCTTCACGAGTGACCTTTGTGACGTCATTATGGAAAACATCCCATAATGCAATGCGTGGTTACGCCGACGGGGACGCCGATGGCGACGGCGACGCCGCTCAAGCCGGAAACTGGCGCCTAAGAGCTGCGGTCTAAAAATATATTTCTCACTGACATGCAGTTCTCTCCGCCCGTTGCGGTTGCATCGCAGTTTCAGGTACTCTCGAGGTACGTTGTGTGGAAATACAATGGACGATGAAATTGCAAGGTAGGAACGTACGTGTGTCTGCGAAGCTCGCCAAATCAAGCTTGTCTACAAGTATGGGTTCGAGAGAAAATAAATTCCGTTCTTAATCATAATAAAAAATATGCGCAAAAAAAAAAACGAGGACAAGATAATGAGCGCTTTGTCTTGTGTGCCACTCATCTTATTTTCCTCTCTTTATTTTTTTTAACGTATATCCTTATTATGAATTAGCACCGTCCCTCTCTTCCTGCTGGCCGAGTAGAGAGGGAAGATGGCTTCTTTCTATCAACTTCGGTCCAAAGATATTTCGCACTGGTGACAAAAGCGACGTTTGGGCTGTGAACCGTATCTCGGTTCACAGCGTCTGGATGAACCATCAGTATGTAGCTGACGTTTTGGGCCACGCATGTACCCAAATAGCGTGTCGAACGGATCGGAGAAGCCTCGCCAGCTCGTTGCTTTCTGCCACTCAATCTTGAAACCCAGTCGCGCAACAAGATGGCAGCACCTATATATATATATAAAAAGGGGGATTCATAGGACGAAGAATGTATGGACTCACGTAAACATGCGTGTCGAAGTGCTGAAATGAGAGATGCCATCCTATATAACACAAGTGGTGCGTGAACGCTAGTCTGGGACTCGTGTTTAGTCGTAACTTCCCTGATTGAAAAAGAACCCCGTCCCATCGCCCACGCAGCGTTCGGCTGCATCAGAAACACAAACAAATAACTCGCGTTGCTGTTGTCCCCATGGGCACAGTTCTCAACTTGTCCGCTAGGGGCTCAACGGTTCAATCTCCTCCCCAATATCAAGCGAGGTCGTCGCTTATTGGTAACACGCAGAAACGTTCGTCATGGCATGATGATGACATGGGACATCCGAGACATGGGGATATTTTTATGTTTTCAAGTAACTGAAACTTCTTTAAATATTTTTTATATCCACAATTTACAACTATATTGCGAGAAGTACAACACAAATACAAACTCTCGGGGCAAAAAAAAAAAATAATGCACTGAAATGCGTAGGCAACGGAAGCTGAAGCCCAAATAGAAATCGATTTCAATGAACGTCGCTCCCGACACTCGATCAAAAAAACCCCAACACGGGAAATATCTCAACTGTCGGCCTTTAATGCAAGAGCGATTTCAAATCGACTTCGCTCTCTTTGCTTCTCCCATCTTTCGTTTTCATTAGTATATAACCAAAATAAAAAGCTATTTTAATTCTCGTTTTCGCGGGATTTCGCAGAAAACTGGGAGAGGAAACAAAAAACGCAAATTCGAAATCGAAGTCAGATAGGCGTGACAAAATCGTCGCTTGGAACTGAAGATGATTCGCAAATGATGTTCTGCTTTTGAATTTTATTTTTTGCTAGCTCACGAGTCGTTACTACCCTCCCTGAGTGGCTTTGTCTGAACGAAAAGCAATCTTAGCGAATGCTATGACTGAACCATTTTTCGTATTTTCTAAGCTGTTTCGGTGTGTTTCTTTAAAAAGAAAAAATGCAATTCCTGATTTTGGCGTTGAAGCGACGACACATGCAATTTATCGTCACCTCAAAACGAGCCCTGGGGCCTTTTTATTGAAGTGAATGTAAAATTTGCGAATACGGGCACGAAAAAAAGTTTGAACGCGTCAGTAAATCATTAAATCCTATTGCGTTTCCCTGAAAATATATTCTAAGAGCAATTAGGAGTTGAATAAAATAAGGCCTGCATATCCTGGCCTTCTGTTCATGCCTGTTCTTTATATGCATTAGTTCGTAGCTTGTGTACTTTTTTGAAGTCATCCCAATGTATTGATATTCGAATATCTTTATGCTGATTAATTTGTTTTCAGTATTAGTGACTATTTGTGGCTTGGACAAAAACAAAAAAAGAATCATACAATTCTCACAGGTATAAGGAGCCTGGTAACCACCAATGAGCTAGAAAGTTCTAGGGTTTTTAAAATTTTAATAGAAACAATAAAAATAGCATAATTGAACATATGATATTATACATATGCCTGATTCTTGCAAACGCTGCTAAAACTTGTTTGCGAAGATTAAAAAAAAAAAGTACCGGTAAGGCGAGTACAATCCGCCAGTTATAATTTAAGTTACAACTTGAAAGTGCCGGATTATTGAAAACTGAGGGAAAATTTGTGAAATTAACATAAACCTTACAATGTGAAGACTGCGGTGCCAATAATAAGGAGTTCGCTATTGTTTGTCCGTAATGCTTCAAACAGTTTAATAATGTCCAAAACACTCAAACACTTTGGTCGAAATATTACTGGATATTTTGATCACATTTAAAATTAGCGTGTACGTTTGCTACATTTTACCCCGTAATTATTTTACGTGCGTCACTATATTTATCTGGGATGTTTCAGAAGTGAATGCGTATGTTAGTCACATACAATGTGGTTTAAAATTTACTAGTTTTATTGCCTCTACTGAATTAAAGCATGAAATGCTTTTTAACGCTACCCCCGAATCCCAAAAGTTTGTCCGTCCGTTCGTCCGTCCGTCCGTCCGTATATTTCCCGCTAAATTTAGCGGGGAAAGTGAAATCTCGAAACCTATACACGAATTCAGTTTCTCAGCTAAATTTGACGGGAAAATTGATGTCACGTTACCTGACGTCACAGGACATACAGACCAATTCAGTTTCCCCGCTAGGTTTAGCGGGAAAATTCACGTTCTGTGGCCAAAACATCAACTCAGTTTACCCGCTAAATTTAGCGGGAAAGTGACCTCACATAACCTACATACAAATTCACTTACCTGCTAAATTTAGCGGGAAAATTCACGTCTTGTGACCTAGCCTCCAGTCCAGTTTCACCGCTAAATTTAGAGGGGGAAATCGACGTCACGGGACCCGACATCAAGTGACCTATACAACCATTTAGCTTCCCCGCTAAATTTAGCGGGAAAATACACGCCACGTGACATGCCAATTAACTCGTCAATTCTCTATAATGCATTTCAAACATTATAAAACTTTAAAGGTAAAAGTCGCTGCTATTATTTTTTTATGGGCAAGGTTTGTTGAAAGTAATAACGCTTGCTAATTGTGAACAAGCACGGTATGCTGACGAAAGCTTCTCGAACTGTTTTGTTCCTTCATTCCGTTAATATGATTTGCGGAATGAAGATGCTCTTCAAATCTGCTGTCAATACACTATACAGTCATGTCTGGTAAACAGGGACCTCGTTAGTATAGATAAAGCCCCTTTATACGGAAAATTAGCGACATCCTTTGAAGAATGCCGCCTGCCATCTTGAGCAAAACCAGGCGGCGCTACCGTCGACGCGAGGGTGTAAAACAGCAAAACATGCAGATAAAAGGTGCGCGCGTCAGAGGAGGAGGGAGAAAGAATGCTTATGCTGTTGGAGTGCAGTGCATGCTATGAGCTCATGCCGCCAATCAAATAACGCCGACTGTGCAGCGCCACGGCTTTCATCGTGTTTCTTTGAACACATCCTTCGAGGCTGGTAGACCATGACAGTGAGCTTTTAGCCTGTGTGTCTGTATTTGCGCGTTTTTAAGCCTTTGACTGCGCTCTGACTCAAGTATAGAAAGGTTGTGTGCTATCTTGGGCCAAACCAGGCGGCGCTAAACTCGACGCGCAGCAGCAAAAAATGCAAAACATAAAGATAAAGGTGTGCGCGTGGGAGGAGGTGGGAGAAGATATCGCTACCTTTTTTATTCAGGGGCATGAAGTATAAATACCCCGCTATGTAGACAACATTTTCGGGAAACAGACTGGGTAAATGCGCGCGTTTTAATGCGAAAGCCTTAACTGTCCCATGGAGCCAATCGGCGTTATCAGCTTTTTGAAGCCGCGCCAAACGGCACCTAAATTCCCCTCTCCCATGGAGCGAAGACTGTAGCCTGTAGCAGCCACCCCATTGGCTGACGCGCGGCGTAGTTCCAAAGAACGCCACCCCACAGGGAAGCCCTCTCCATGGCGGCGCAGCGGTCCGGCTGCGCCGGTAAGAGGGAGCGACTGGCCGCAGAGCCCGCCCGGCCAGACTCCGGAGAGGCTGCACAGCCGAGCTCAGCGCGGCGCGCAGCTTGTTAGGAATACGCTAAGTATACGAATGCTTTTGCATTCTCACACGTTAGCAGTTTTAAATGTCTGCAGTTTTTAGAGCGCAGCACTTAGGCGCCCGTTTCCGGCTTGACCGGCGTCCGGTCGCCGTCGCCGTCGGCGGTAGCCGCGCGGTGCATTATGGGAAACGTCCCATAATGCATCGCGGTGATGCGCGTTGCATTATGGGACGTCTTTTATAATGCACCGCGCGGGAGCGAGGGGAGATGAAAAGAGGGGAGGAGGAGGAAGAAGGAGGGGAGGGAGGAAAAGATGAAGAGAGGAGGGGGAGGAAGAATAGGGGAAAGAGGAAGAGGGAGGAGGCGAGGAGTAGATGAGGGAGGGAGGCGAGGGTACAGATGAGGTGGAGAGGCATACCGCCCCCTTTATACCTTTCCCTCCTCCTCAAGAGCGGCGCTCTAATTCGGTATTACAGGGAGTTGTAAACGTCTTTCATTTTTGCCTCGCTATTATGGACAACTCACAATATTGAAGCCTTTTAGGGGCAACGGAGCTGTCCGCAATCACGTGACGTCATTGTATTCAGAAGCAAAGACAGTCCCTAAAACAGTTTGGGATAATAAGACGATTTATAACACGTAACCTTTAATGCGAAGTTTGTTCCACTGCTCATTAAAAAGAGGATCGTTCAGAAATGGAAGAAGTCAATAATAAGAGTAAGACTCACTATATCACACAGAATAAAGGTGTTTCTGCAATGGGTGTTTGGAAAGCACATGCATCTAAACAGGAGAAACGACTAAAGACACAAGAAGAAAAAGAAGGGGTCAACTTGGCATTTTACGGAGCAGACGTGAGGGGTTGACGAGACTCTGCGCTTTGTGAGAATATACTTTTTAAAGATACCCAATTTATGCAGATTTTCGCAACACCCACGCTTTACTCTTCGCGGCATGCTCTTTATTATTTTTAAATTCAAGATATCTATTGAAAAAAAAGGGAAGGAAATGGGTTGTGCCAAAACCAACATTGAAAATTTCCACCTCTCTTGTACAGCTTTCAAGCTCAGCAGGCAGTGGAAAAAAAAAGTATCTCGAGCCTTCTTTTTTTATCCCTTCGAGAACTTTTATCCCTTTTATCCCTGTAACCCTTCGAGAACAATACAATTTATTGTTTATTTACCATTTTACGATGAAAGGAACTCGAATAAAAAAAAAAGCCGGGAAAGCAGTTTGACGTGCTTATGGCCCATCTACTGCCCCCATATATTACAAAGTTTCGTTTTCAGTGTTACCTGCAGAGCCTCTTGGCCTCTCAGACCAAATTTAAAAACTCAATACCTTCGAGAAAAAAAAAACAACAAATTACAGATGTTTACATTTCTCTCTAATGCAAAATTAATCTTGTTATTTTTTTTTCGCATTGCATCCGCGAGCAAGGTGGTGAGCGTCATGACCAACAATTGAAATGCGACCTAAATATTTTCGCTTTGGCAGGCCAAGTTAATTGCAAAACTTGAGAGCTACTTGACTTTCGAAACTAAATGCCGGGAACATACCTAAACAAACTTGATGTGAGCCGAACACCCGAGGGCCCTCCAGCCTAATGGCTCGCAAATTCTTACCTGTGTAGCTATCTTCTCGGTATTGAAGTTATGGTCGAAATCACGAGACTGTTACACAAGTCACAGTGCAGCGAGGCCGAATTTACGGGAACTAACATCTGTATTCAGCATCAACACGCGCAAACAAAGAAATCAAGGCAGATCGATCAAAATACAGGGTGTTTCAAATAGCGGCCAGGGTCTTTAAATCGACCGCAAAACTCGGTTCCTTAATCTGTCCCGTTACGATTTTGTGCAGCGTAGCCCACAGGTCGTGTATTTGTTCTATAAAATTGGCAAAGAGCGAATTTACTTGAGAAAAAAGTAAAATAATAAAAAAGGCTTAACTCTTATGGAAACGCAGCGAAGCCACCGGTCTACAAGCAATAAGTGGCCGTTTGGCACAGGAGACAAGAGATGGCGCAAGCGTTCGCGACGCCAACTGCCGCCAACGAACGAGCATACAGCGCCGAGAGCCGGCGTCATTAGCAGACGATCTTTCGGCTCAATAGCGGCGCGCGTTCCGCAGCCGGCGACAGTCGCAGGACCAGAAACAGGCGCAGTAACAACAAGGAACTGCAAAGCAGACGATATAAGTACCTCGAAAAAAACAGTCAAAATAACCCGACAATTCATTGTTTTGATCGATTATGTGTCCATTCAATTTATTTTATTAGTAAGGATGATAAAATCATGCAATGGCACCTGACATCGAAAAAGCTCGCGCCTCTTTTGAGTCGAAAAGTTCGTCTGCTAATGACGCCGGCTCTCGGCGCCGTATGCTCGTTCGTTGGCGGCAGTTGCCGTCGCGACCGCTTGCGCCATCTCTTGTCTCCTGTACCAAACGGCCACTTATTGTTTGAAGACCGGTGACTTCGCTGCTTCTTCATAGGAGTTAAACCTTTTTCTTTTTTACGTTTTCCTCAGGTAAGTTCACTCTTTGCAAATTTTATCAAACAAATTGCACTACCTGTGGGCAACGCTGCAGAAAGTCGTAGCGCGATAGGTTAAGAAACCGATTTCTGCGGTCGATTTAAAGAGCCTGGCCGGTATTGTAGACACCCTGTAGTTTATGTGGGACGCTATGCTTGGCCAGTCCCGCTGCGAAAACAAGCACCCTCCCAGCGCTTCCGAAAACGCATACTTGCGACAGTTGTCTGTTACAAACTACGACGGTTCAAGAGATCTTCCTTTTAACACCTCTGTGAACTCAAAACGACTCGCACTCATAAAAACTGACGAACTCAACGAGCTTCGCTCGTTCAGCACGCCGCAGACGCCGGCGCCCATGTTTGTTACCCTTTCAAACCAACACGGGAGAAGCAATCTTAGAATGCATTCGAAAACAATAATAAATCTATCTTGAGTATTTGTTTCTCAAACATAAAAAGTGGATAAAAATACTATTACGGCACGGGGGTACAAAGTTACAACCAACCATTCACACGTCAATCATCTCTCTAGCCAATGAGATATATAAGAACCTTGTAACCAGGGGTCGGGGCTTAGCGGTCTGTGACCTCCAACTTTTATGCACCAAAATTGCGTCTAGCGGCGTAAATATTGCTAGAAAAGAAATACTTTTCGCGGTAAATTTTTATTTTATTTGAAGTATAAGTCCTTTTGGAAAGAAGTTTCTTTTTCATTCTATTGGTTTTTTTTAAAGTTTTGATCGTAAATAAGGCTCTATACTTTATTCTATAGATAATTTAGGGAACCAATTTAGTCGTAGCTGGAAAAAAGCGAGATGCGCTCACATTTTAAGCACAGCAGCGTTTGGCCGACACTTGTATTATACAGCTTAAATATTGTTTATGGTACTGACTAGGTTTAAAAGCCAGCCAATATAAGCGCATTAGAATCAAGGCTGAAAATATGAAAACTTTTGTTTCTGTGTTATATGCATCTGACAGCGGCGGGATCAAAAGGTTCAACATGAATTTGAAATATTTTGTTACAGTTTGCCTCTACGCATATCGTCAGATTGAGTACATAAATGTGAGGGAATTTGAACCATAATTTTTCTTCACAAATCCCATACTAATTTTAATATTTCCACCTAAAAAAAAAAAGATTCGTGGCTGGAATACAATTAAGCTGACACGCGTCGGCGAGCGCAGTGGCACCTTTTTTGAGAATAATATTCTCATAAATTGGAGATTGCAAAGTCCCTCAGAATTGGCATTCGAACCTTTTTTATGGTCAAGGCTGGTTCCCATATTTGGGTTTGCGTGTGGCCGAGAACGTTTGTTCGCGAGAGAACACACTCTTACCATCTCTAAGGTGGGTCTAGAACTGGGCATAGCTAGACTGAAGGTTTTTCATTGTTTGCTACCCCAAGTCTACGCACTATATATAAGAGATCGATGGTCTCTTAGAGCATTACCAAAATCTTTTCAAGCCCAACATAAAAATTTGTAAAACACACGTGAGAGGAGACGCGGCAATTTTTTTTTCATGACTGGGTTATGTACGAAAAAAGTTATTCTGGATAAAAAGCCTCTCAACTTCAAGATAAGCATGTTTATATTTTTTGTGAAAAATAAGTTTTGTTTTCGTTGATATCGAGTTTTAAATTCCTGGAATTTGCATCAAACCCATGTAGTTAAGAAAAACATAGTTAAAAAACGGCTGCTTGCCACGAAAATTTAGGTGGGCGCCTAATTACTTAAAATCACGCCCTACCTTACACAAAAATGCAAAACAATGAAAAACGCCTTGTTGAGTCAAAGTAGGAGCGGAGCTCCAAAAATAAGAGACTTTACGAGAATTCTTTATGTTTTTAGTCAACTTGTTGTTGGGTGTTAGCTACAAAAGTTTTTTTTTCTTTATTCTCTCAAAACAAATAATTGAATTGCTTGTACTAAATGCTTAAACATTCGTTTTGTTGCGTTTTAATTAAAAGACAAAATCTCCAGTTTTTGCAGAAACAGCCATATTGAGAGCCAGAAAAAGCAACCTTCGAAATAGCCCGATACCTTCGAAATAGCCAAAAGTTCAACCCACCTCATCCGTTTAACATATATAAAAAAGGAGAAAATTCCTTTTTGTTTTTGCCGAGAAAATAGTTTTTAAAGCGGAGTTTTTCCGGCTTGGCCTCCAGGCGCCCGCCACGTCGGCGACTTTCGCCGACTTTCGCCAGCGAGGCGTCAATGGTATGAGACGCCGCCGCAAATTCGTCAATGCTCTCCTGAAAACCATTTTTATTCAGTTGAAGTGGACGTTATCCTTACTTTCATGCATCCGTATCCTCTTTACACATTACGTAATGATACTGGAGTGTTAAGTTTACTCCTTCTGCCCAGGTAACTGCCGACGAACGCACTCCTGCATCGTCTGCTTCAGAGTTTGGGAATGCACACTGCGAGTCGACCTGCTCCGCGTATGTCTAGATATAAAAAAAAACAATTCAAACCGGATAGCTATTCACCAATGCAAACTGATAAGACTGATGTCGCTTCCCCATCGAAGTTGAATGTATTTCGATACACTATGTAGTGCTACCAAAGCAGCTTAAAGGCCGACGACCAGACACGAGATTCTGCAAGGCAGAAGATCTTCCTCACCATAGGGAGGAGGAAACAGGCAACGGGTGGACAGGGTAGAAGGGGGAGAGGAGGAAGCGGGGGAAAAGTGGAAAGCGCGAACGGGTCGTCGGTCTTTAGTGGTAGGAAAAGCATTCTACTCTTTGCGGTGGACGCCTCACACCCTTGAGGTTCCGTACATGGGCAGTAATTTAGACTGGAATATGCTGGACACCCGCAGAACATGTCCTGAATTCTGAACTCACGAGTATCTTTAGAGGAAGGGTGCTTGATAAGAGGCGGAGTTACACGGGTGCCGTCTTCGTCATCTGAGTGTCAGGCTCGGTGGACATTAGACGAGGTAACAACTTGCATTGTAAGTACCTTTATTAACAAGATTGTAGATTGACTTTTAAATAATGGTTTCATGGCTCATGTTTCAATTGCAGTATGAAGGCCAACTACTATCAGAGGCTTGACCAATTTAAAGAACTTGCGAAAAGGTAAAAAATAAATATTTTTAGATATGAATGGATCAGTTTTCGCGTTTTTACTCCCGCTTTTAATATTGCGCACAAAAAGGTTGCCGTAAGCCTATCCCCCATTAACGCTTAGACGAGTGACGTAGTCGTTTCCATGACTTCGTCACCATCGTCGGCAGTACGTCCTTGGTGGACACGCCACGGAACTTAAATACATTTTGGATCTATCAAAATACATTTAAGTCATTTAAATTCAATGGGGAAGCTACATCACTCTTATCAGTTTGCACTGGCGAATAGCTATCCGCTCTGAATTGTTTTTGTTTCTATCTGGACTTGCGACAGACGAGGCCGAAGCGCAGTGTGCATTCCCAAACTCGGGAAGCAGACGATGCAGGCCAGCGTTCGTCGGCAGTTTCCTGGGCAGAAGTAGAGTGAAATCATAAACCATTCCACTCTGTGGAGGTGGGTAGCCAGCGAAACTGTGTAGCACACGACACTGGCGATGACACAGAATTTTGAACAAAGGTACGAACACATTTATTGTCTTGATCGGTGGATCATCGTGACGAAAGGTACGCACACACATGTCGAGGACTATCGCCGCCCCGAGGAGCCGGAGGAAACGAGACACGCGCGACGGGACCGCCACCCGGCGGAAGGAAAGGAAACTAGGCAGGCAAGCGGCTTGGAAAGACGACTAAGAGAGGGCGGTGCGGACCCTCTCTGAGTTTTTGTTGACGCACACGAAAAATCCACGGAACCCTGGCCATAAACAGCTTCGTCGTAAAATTAATACGGATGCATGGAAGTGGGGATAACATCCACTTGAAGTGAATAAAGCGTGTTTTTCAGGTGAGCGCTGAAGACCTTTCGGTGGCGTCTCACACCGTTGACGCCCGTTGGAGAGCGGCGGCATAGAGTCGCCTTGGGCGGGCACCTGGAGGCATAATCGGAGAAACTCATCTTCGAAAAAAAAAATTTCTCGGCAATAAAAAAAAAATACGTTTCTAATTTTTTGTATCTTGAACAGATGAGGTGGATTGGACTGTTGTCTATTTCGAAAGCTGCGGGCACCGTTGCCCACATTGCTTTTTCTGGCTTCCAATAAGGTCGTTTCTGCTGGAGATCTGTCGTTTCGGCTGAAGATGTTACTTAATTAAAACACAACAAAACAAGGCTTTGCAAATTTAACGGACGCAATTCAATTTTAAGTTCTATGAGAACAAAGGTAAAAAAAAGTAATGTATCTAACACCCAAATCCAAGTTGACAAAAAAAAAAGATCTCTCATAGTGCCTTCCTTTTGGACCTCCTATTTGGACTCAAAATGGCGTCCTTCAGTGTTTGTATTTTAATGTGAGATGGAGCATATTATTCAGTAATTACGCGCCCACCTAAATTTGTGTGGTAAGCCACTGGTTTTTCTCAATGTTTTTCTTAACTACTTACATGAGTCTTATGCAAATTCCAGAAATTGAAAGAATGATATCAATGAAAATCTAATTATTTATTTTCACAAAAAATACCTTTCTTTTAGTTCAGATGCTTCTTTATCGAGATTATTATTTTTTCGTTAATCACCGAGTTAAGTAAAAAATTGCCACCTCTACTTTGGCATGGAATGAACCACACGTAGATCTAAAGTGTTCCAATATTACCTTTCTCGTCGTAAGCGATTAATAGGAAACTCAAAGCACTCGAGCACACTTAAACGTAAATGTGTAAACAAGCCAGTAAAAAGAAAAATGTATGCAAAACTTTGGTCCGATTATGGAGATATTCCGACTCAACGACTCGACATGAAAGATTATACAATGCCGACAAAACATCCCGAATAGTTGCGGACAGCCGTGAGCACTGACTCATAATAAACAACCGGCGCGCGCACTCATAAACCATACTTCTCTGAACTCAACTAGTGACGCACCAACTCCTCCCTCAAGCAACTCCCGAAATTTGCACTCCCAAAGACACATTGCGCCGCTTTCAGCGCCAGCGATACGAAACTGTCGCGCGAACAACGTGGAATAAACAACAGCGGCGTTCGGAGGAACGAGAGCAACACATTCGCCGGGAGCAGCATTCCTCAGCTTGACTTCGCGGCCGCAAATTGATGACCGGCTAATTCCAGAGTCCGCCCCCAGGGGGACACGGGTTTCGAACTGCAACGCCTGGGTTCCCCAAAGGAGCACATTCCGCGAATGCCGCGAACGTGTTGAAGGGTGTCGCTACCCCTGAGCTGCCGGACCCCGGCGGAGCATTCTTTTGCCGTTATACGACGCTGGTGGGGGCGCGCGCGCGCGACGCTTTGTGCGTGTGTTTTCTGGAGCCTTCGCAGGGGGCGCCGCGGTAGGTAGCGTGGTCGGACAAGAATGGCGTCCGGATGCCATTTTTGCGCTTGATGAATCTGCGGGTCTTTCGTTTCGAGCGCCATACGGTACGCGGTCTCGCCAGAGAGGGTATACCGACAAATATGCTGCGGTTTTTGTGGGTTGTTGTCTGGTTTTGACACCATTTGCGGGCAACAATGTGTGGCGATGCATTCTTGATTCTGAGGTGGTTGGGGGTGGGGCACCTCTAGAAGATTGGGTTATTGGTGTAGTGTACGCCTGTTTTTTGTGCTTTCTGCACCGACGCTCTTATAATTAGTTGGTGCTGCAGCCGACGGGGTGCTTTATTTCGTTTGTTATCTTTATTTCATTTATTATTTTTATAGTGACCTGTCTGCCAATCTATAAAATAACTATCTACTCTAAACTGCAAGTTGATGCATACATGACTAAAGCGCCGGCGCTTTACCTTTGACGTGTTTCTAATTCACTATTGAATTTGTGGTTTCTGAAAGATTACGAAACTTGCATTTTCTTTAGTGCCCTTGGATGAAAGCTTTGGTTATCTGGTAACCTTGCAATGTTAAACATTTAGGTTGGTTCTGGAAACAAGGGTTTTGGGGATACGATAGGATTGAACCAAAAAATCAGAGGGAAACGAAGTAGTGCTGTTAAAAATATAAAACATTGAACAGCAGAAATAAAAGAAACAGTACGAGTCCTCTGATATGCTAGTTATTTGAGCGCTGCCCTAATGAACAGATTTGATGAGCACTGCCCATCAAATCTGCAATTTGATGGCATTTGGTTCTGTGTGCACCATCATATATTTTTTTCTTGACCTAGCATTTTAAAGTAACTGCTTTGACGCGTGGAAAAAGGTCTGCGAGAAAATTCTTCTTTACGCGACGTGTGAGAGGTTTAAAAGAAAGAGACTATATCGCATAACGATATTGCGCGTAGAAACGTAGTGCATATACGTTAACACCCCTCTGTTATATGAATAAAAAAATGAACAACGATTGAAATGGCTGTCTCTTCGTCATAGCCGTGAAACATATACTTGAATGTTGTATGGTTCTTAATAACTTTTTCTAAAGATTTTCTTTTTCACAGCCGAGGTGGTCGACACTCATCCACGCCAACGGAACCTCTTGAGCTTTCAACTAAGGTCTCTCGGGCCCTGAATAGATTAGCGGAGTCACACCCCGACTGCCGCCACTCTAGAACCAATTTCGACGTGGTCGCCACACCGCAAATAATTGCCTCAATCGTGACGGCGGCTCAAGTACTTCGTTAGGCGGGAAGCGGGGACGCATAGAGAAAGGCACCTAAAAAAAAATCTCAATCCTATCTGAAGGATGAATCATCCACTCATATTACGAAGGGTCCCTTATAACGAATTCGGACCTCATCATTTCGCTCTATCGCTTCGGCGGCGAAACTCTCTTACGGAAGATGAAAGTGGAAGCTAGGTTCTTTTGTGGGACGGGGCGAGAGATAAAAAAAAGAAAGAGTCGATTTGAGTGCGTGTGTGTTTGCGTGCGTGTGGTTTTTATGAGACCTCAAGTGGGTGGTTAGACATGATTTTGTGGGGCTTATGCTACTTTTTTTTTGTCGACCGTGTTTGCCGATTTTCTACCGTTCTTGCCCGCTTTGCAATACCCTCGGCGTTCAGTCAAAAAAAAAAAGTGAAAGTAGTTTTGAAGGTGCTGTTAAAAACTGCTCGTCTTTACATGTCGTTCTGTATTTGTGTTTTACCGACATAATTTATAATACCGCCATTGCAACTTACAGAATATAAATCACCTTTTAAACCTCTATGCCATACCAAAATATAAGCTTCTAAAAGTCATAACTGTTGTAAATGTGGCTTGGGCTATAATAATCTGCGATGTTTTTTTTTCGCAGAGACGGAAACCTAGTTACTTGTCTTGAACTTGAAAGTAATTTCTATGAGATGGCCTTCTCATTTGTGTAAACCGAGCTGCCACCGCGAGAAACGGGAAGGCAAAAAACTGCGCGAGGAACTGCACAAAACATTCGTTGCTTCGTTTTCAGGGGTCTTTACTTCTCTACTTCTCGTGATTTTGTGCTGATATACAGCGGTGTCGCGAACCTACTGGGGTTTGAGTTCAATCAGGTTCGACTTATAACAATTAATGCGAAGTTTAGCATTTCGACCAAAATTCGACGGTTATGCGCATACGCGGTAATTAGAGACAAACTGATGCAACCTGGCGGAGTAGTGCTGCATAATAATAATAGTAATAATAATAATAATAATAATAATAATAATGATAATAATCTTTATTTTCGTGCGCCCAAAAACAACCCGAAGGTCTTCACTTTGGTACAGAAAGAACGACGTAAACGCCAAATTAACACAAAACAAATGAAACACACATCACATATAGGTAGCAATCCGTGCAATTGCTTGCGGTAAACAGAAAAATCACTGAATATTTCAATACCTGCATTGTCAAAGCCATTGAACAGTGATTGCATGCGTGACAAGGGTGAAGATCTGCATATGGTATTGACTTAAAAAGTAGAGTGATTCCTAGTTAAACGGGAGGGGACATGGATAAAGCGAATCATTATCTATAATTTCATTTACTATCTTGTGCAAAAAGATCAAGTCATCTTCTGTTGTTCTGTCAGACAATGACCCCAGCAAGAAATTATCTAGAAGAAAGTTGTAATCAATATAAAAGCGGCGCTGAAGATAGCGATCGTAAACGATGCGTATTAAGCGTTTTTGCACGCTTTCAATTTTCGTTGACTGCGTTTCTGGCAAAGAATTCCAAGCTGTAGAACCGAATTCAAGCCTTGACCTAACAAGAGAGCAAAATAAACGAATAATACAGGCAGGGTTTTTAAATTGCTTGGTGATGCGAGATATCAGTCCCAACATCTTTGTCGCGCTGCCAACAATAGAAGACACATGCGAAATAAACGTCAGTTCATTTTCTATGCTCATGCCAAGGTCTCTTACAACAGAGATGCGTTTGATTAAAGTTTCTTTTAATACATAATCATGATGTAATACATTACGACGTCTGCACAGGGACAAGACATTTGTTTTGAGAGGGTTCAGTGACAAGCCATTCACTTCACACCACTGAACTATGCGCGACACATCATTTAGTAAAGTTTCGCGGTCTACAGGAGTATGAACATTCATAAAAAGCTTAATGTCATCTGCAAACAGCAACAACTCGGCATTTTCAAGATATGACGCTAAATTATTTACGAAGATAAGGAACAAAAGGGAGCCAAGAATAGACCCCTGGGGAACACCAGAATTGAAAAAAGAAAAAGTTGTGGAGCGACTATCATACTTATTCGAACACTGTTGGGACCACATGATAGGTAACTTTGAAACCATTTGCACAGCTCTGCACAACAACCATATAAAGAAAATTTATGTAATAACAACTTGTGGTTTACTTTATCAAACGCTTTTGACATATCGAAATATATACAATCAATCTGACCTCTGTTCATAACAACAGGGCACAGAAGTTCAAAAAAGCGCACAAATCAGTTTCAACTGACCGTCCCGTTAGGAAACCGTGCTGGCAAGATTTTTATTTACGATAATACATTATTTACGGGTATACTACTTCATATGGAAAACTATATATTTGAAAGTTTATGCTACCTTTGATATTTTGTAAGCATTGGTAATTCTCTGAAATGTAAAACAAACTACTATAATTTAGCTTCCCCCAAAATTTTTAATCTATAGCTTTTTGTGTATAAATCGGGCCAGAACATTTATGGAATTGGACTTCATCACGCTTTGCCAAAAGACTAAACGCTTCCAAAAAGAAGCAAAACTAAGATACGAAATGTTTCGTTGAACCCCATGTTCCACAAAACTTTGCGACATCTCTGATGTGCTGCAAAGTGCACGAATCCACTTATCCAGGCCAGTAAGCACTCCATAGTCTCAAATCAATACAGTTACTGGATATATATCATAAATATTTTAGACATCATACAAATAACATTGTTTTTGCCCTCGTTGAGTAAACAAAATGAAGGTTCATTGGCCCTGGTGTGAGCAACCGGATAATCAATATTTTTGGGCCTTTCCAAGGTTCTTCGCATTTTTTGCTTTCGCGAGGATAGGACAAATAAGTGAAGTTAGTCACGAACATGAAGTTATTTGCATGAAGCTAGAAGGCCCGCTAGGCGCTTTATAGAATCCAGTATCTCGATCAAATCTAAGAAGCAAAATCTGTAAGTAATTCGATTTCCAATTCAAGCACACGTGCTTCAGAACATGCCCGCTGCAAGACGACCAAGGAATCTTTTATCAACTTTCTTCTTTGCGCATGCACTATGCCTAGTGTATGTTTTACGAGAATACTTTCTTCAAGTGACTTGTGTACCACAAAATAGACAAAACATTCTTTTCGGTGCAGATGAACAGAATGACTTAAAGATTTCGATAGTTTTAGGTGCATCTTTGTTTGTCCAGACCGATCAATTTATTTCTTTTTTTTTCTTTCTTTTTTTCTTCTTTTTTTTTTTTGGGGGGGGGGGACTTTGATGTACACATCTTGTCCATTCCTTGCATCGGAGCTATGACAAGAGAAGCGATTCGATTCCTGACTTCTGAAAAAAATTGTTCCGGACAATATATAGAGCTGAATTTGTAGCCGGCATATCGCGAATCTGGTTTCGGAAGAGTTGGCATGTAACGTTCTTAGGATTCTGTCATGCATTTTAAGAGGATGTTGGTGACTGAAGTCTTAACTTTGCTCGTGTTGTCACTTGTGCGTTCAGGCTCTTCCACTGGTTCCATTGCAGGTACGTGATTAACTGCCAGGGTTGTCGCTAAAGTTTTAGTAAATAATCCATTCGATCACAATGGTTATGTCGGTTATTGTTCTAACTTTCAATGTTAATTTAGGAATCCGCGGTACGTCATTTTTATCACCCCAGTATGACGATTTAATGGCTTTACAAGTTTAATATTTTGAAACGTTGATGCATGGAGTACGGCATGAAACTTCTTTCATAGTGGTTTAAAATCTTACGAAAACCGAAATTGAGCAAGACGACATTACGGTAGCTGTGGTTTTTACTTCAAATTCATGTAGAAATACAAAAACTAAGCACTGCAGACGACACCCTAGAAAGTTTTCTTCTCGTGATCTTACTTTGGTTGCACGTTCTACGTGTTAATTCTAAATAAGATATTGTTTCTTTGTGATAGATTAAGCAACATGTGAAAACTCAATGCTGATCTTTTAGTTATGGCGTTAAGTGGTCTGTCGAGTGATTTGCCTTCTATTGACGTTGAAGTCTTGAGGCGAAAAACCCGTCAGTTTGATTGTGCACCTTACCTGGAAAAAACTTGCGACTATGCGATGGTAGCAAATTTAATTGATAATAAATTATTAACATACATTCAGCTTTTTAAAATTTTTAATGGACAACATTTATTGCTTACCTTTAACTATACACACGAGAAACCTTTTATTATACAATTTCTCCACAGGATTATAATATAAATTTCCTTATACAAAATACTTATTTTTTTCACAATTAATTACCACATATCTATTTTATTTTTTCCAAGTTATTATTAGTCCACCACTACAGAGTAAGGTAATGAACTTGAGGACGTTGTTAAATATATCGTCATCTAGCGGCTGGAAGAAAGGGCAGGCGAAGAAAAGGAGGATCTCGTGCCATCCAAGGCTCGGGCACGCAGCACAATTTTGTTTTCTGGGCTGATCGTGAAACTGCTCTGCCGGGCGGTTCATATTTAATTTCTTGTATTATGAGAGGCTGTTGGAGGAAGTTTGTGCAAGAACTTGTCGGGGCTACAGATAGCCAACCGAGACCTCAAGGGGCACATAAAGCGAGTACGGACCAAGCGAACCTCTGGTTGGGCACGGACCACTCGACTCATCCACGCGGTCAGGACAACGCTTACAAATGACGATCACGATCTCAGTTCGCGCATGACGCTTCTTCAAAAATTAACGATAGATATCCATGAGCTGAAAGTTGTAGATCGGAAGTTCGAGTCCTTCGTAAGCAATGAACACCTTGAGCAAGACTATGAAGCGGTAATGACCTACCAGGACAACTCAACGCGGGCATTTGCAAGGCTGAGTCATCGAAATGAGATCCTGAAGAATCCAGGAACCCATGCAATCGATGCAAACAAGACACCTGCGATTCTTCCGACCACCACCGAAAACGCCAGAGCAAGAATGCCGAAATTGGAGATGTTGAAATTTGACGGCAGCACTTCTCAGTGGCAAGCCGCCTGGGATATGTTCCAAAACACGACCGAACAGCATCCTCAACTGTGTCAGGCTGACAAGTTCCACTAGCTCCTGTCCCTTCTCACCGGACCCGCAGCTAGAGCCATCGCTGAACTTCACGATTCTAAATCCAGCTACACAGACGCGTTGGCTATACTCTGAGGGCGATTTGGAGGCAAGTAACTCATCCAGCAAGACCATCTCTCAAAACTCCGAACGCTCCAGAAGGTCTAATCATCAAACAACGTTGGTGCCTTTAGAAGATTTTTTGACCACCTTCAGCTACATGTTCGTGACTAAAAGTATCTCGGAGTTTACGCTATTTCCTGCTCTACGACGTTGAACGAGATACTAATGAAGGTTCTACCAACCGACGTCGTCATCGAATCTCATCATCGAAAATCCTTCAGCGAATCTATAGAGACATTAACGTTTGAAGGAGATCTGGAGATGATCTTAACATTTCTTCAGATTTAAGTGAAATATCGAGAAGGAAGCGGACTGATAACAGACAGGACAAGTCAAGACAGTCGACCTGACACTCGGAAGTACGATTACAGAAAAGAAGGAACAAGAAGCTCCGCAGCTGTTTTACGCAGTCAGGCGAAAGACTCAGCGGACTGACTTTTCTGCTCTTCCAGAAGACACTCGTCGGAAGACTGGAACACAGATGCTACAATAGATATAAAAAGAAGAAACTCTTCGACGACATGAGATGTTTTAATTGTACCATGAAGGGGCATAGAGCGTGAGATGCAGAAGGAGAATCATGTGCAATACTTGCAAAGACAGACATGCTACATCGATGTGCGACCCCCGCTGGCGACGATCTAAGGAGACGGATCAAAACAGCAACACGAAGGCGCCCCCTACTTGCGCACCCCCAACAACACAAAAAGAGACACATATCCTACTTCAAACTTTCGAGGCTAGATCGCTGGCAAAAGGGGGTAGAGCTACATAAGAGGAATGATCGACGGAGGAAGCCAACGAACTTTCATCCGAGAACATGTGTCCAGAAAGTAACAAGTGCGTAATCTCGGTGATATAAATATTTGCATCAACACCTTTGGATCCCAAGCTGCAAAAGAACAAAAACGAAAGCTAGTGGAGGTTAGATGAAAGAGCCAGTATCACCATGGAGAGTAAATCTATAAGGCGGTAGAAGTCCTGAAGATTTGCAGCCAAATGGTAGAGCTTCCTTTGTACCTTCCTTTCATAGGAGAGCTTCAAAGACAAGGAAAGGATTTGGCTGACCTTCGCCTTTTTGATGAAACGAAAGGTGCACTCTGAATAAGCCTATTAATTGGTGCTGACCAATTATGGAAAATTATGAAGGGTGACAACATCCGAAGTAAGGGTCAGCAGCTGAAGGCTCTGAGCCCTAAACTTGGTTGGACGATTCAAGGACCAATGGACAAAAATTATTCATTAATGAAGGAGTCACTACCGTAGACGGAACAAATTGCCAGCGTTTTGGGACCTGGAACATATTGGGATCACAGACAAGGAATATCGGTTCCGGGAGGAGGTATTACAGACATTTGAAGAGTCGATTCGTTGGACTGAAGCATATAAAGTCTCACTACCTGGGGAGCCCAACAAAGAACCGAGCTGCAGGACAACACGGACCTGGCGACAGCGAGATTAAACGGGTTGGCACGAAAACTCCGGAGAGATGAAAACCTACTGAACAGTTATGACAGTGTGATCCGTGAATATCTGAAAGATGGACATGCAGAGGTGGTACCAGATTCGACAAAAAATGCAAGACGACAGTACTACAAGCCGCACCATGTTGTGGTACGTGAAGAGGCGCTCACAACGAAGATTATATTCGGATTTGACGCTTCATTTCACCAGCAAAGAAGTGAGAGTCTCAACGGATTTCTTGAAACGTGACAAAAGGCATCTGGCGACCTATTACAAGTTCTCCTGAGGTTCATAGTCAACAAAATAACGATGACAGCAGATGTTCAGAAGGCATTTCTGTAAATATTGTCACGAATGACAAAATGATGAGGCGAAGAATAACTAAAGGATCATAAACGTTTAATGAGGGCGAACTTGTGCCCAAAAATAAAAGGAAACAGAAGATAACAGCAGAGCGTCGCGGGCGTCGAAATCGGCGAAATAGCACAGTCGAACGCTGGGGCAGAAACTGACTGCGGCTCGCCACGCGGAGCCCTTATGTACACGCGTGGGCTTCTGGAATAATCGGCGGAGGTTCGACGTAGAACATTTGGGCCTAGAATAAACAACAATGTTCTCGGATTCACCAGAACATAAACTGAAAGCATAAATAAAATCCGCGGAACTCCCAGGAATCGAACCCTGGGCCTCCGCACGAAAGTCAAGCGCGGTAACCACTCGGCCACGCACGCACTTCCGCTGACGCGCGTGGCAATATCAGTAAAACAAAAGGATGGAGATGCGCTATGCTTCTTGTGGTTTAAGGAGAGGCCCACCCCAATCGGTCAGTTACCACGAGTTCAGGAGCGGAGGATGACTAGCGTTTCGTTTGGGATGACATCGAGTCCATTCTTGCTGACAGTTATCCTCTACAGCATCACTTAAGAACAGTTCAAAACCGCCCGGAGAAAGTTCAGGTTCTAGCGCAATCCTTCTATGTCGACGATCTCTTGACGGGCGCCCGGACTAAAGCAGCAGCAGTCAAGTTGTTTAACGAAACACAAGACATTATGCAACAAGCTGGCATGAATATACAAATATTGGCATCCAACAGCAAGACAGCGCAAGAGCTCTTCAAGAAAAGAGTCCCCCAATCAGCTGATATGGCGACATACACCAAGGTACTTAGAATGAATTGGAATACAGAGGCGGACACTTTGAAGCTCTCGTTGACCTCGACTTCGAACTTATTGAAAACGAATAAAAGTACAAAGCAATGTGTCCTCCAAGCTGTCAACAGAATCTATGATATAATGGGACTGCTATCACCTTCACGATCCGGGTCAAGATCGTGTTCCAAAAACTGGAAATTAAATATAGGTTGAGACATTAGTCTTCCTGAGGAAATACAAGAGTGGAGCACATGAAGTAGCGAGATTCCACAGCTACAAGGCATATCCATATCTCTTTGAGAACATCATAGCGCTTCACGACAGGGACGAGAGTAAGAACACAACACAATCCATATCTCGATTCTTGTTCGAGAAACTCCGAGACACTACGCTGTTCTACGAACTACATCTCTTCACTGACGCCAGTCCGAAGACTTACGGCGTAGTTGTCTACATAAGAACATCGGACTTTGAGAACACAGTAGAAATATATCTACTACATGCAAAGGCGCGAGTAGCGCCTCTAAAAAGCTGACGCTTCCTCGCATAGAACTGATGTGAACTCTTATTGGTTCAAGGCTACTGCGCTGTGTATAAAATGACGTTGTCTCTTCAAGACCACGGAATAAACTTGCGGACAGACTCTACCATACCGTGAAATAGGATACAAGGTCAAAGTCACCGGTGGGAGACGTTTGTTGACAACAGAGTGAGTGAGATCCAAAACAACTCTCCTACAGCTCGCTGGGGATTCTGCCTGGGTGAAGGTGATTCGTCAGACTGCCTAACAAGGAGGACTCTCCGCGTCAAACCTGGATTCAAACAACCTGTAATGGACTGGTCCATCTTGGCTCAAAGAGACCGTCATCCGAATGGCCACGGCCGCATCCAGAACAAGACAGCCTAGACGAAATGCTAGACAACGACACAAAAACCCGCATACTACAAGTAACAACTGCCGTAGACGATCCTGTAGCTTGAAACGCTACAGCGACCTCTCGAGGGTTCTACTCGTCCCTATTTGGACTTACTGTTTCAATAAAAACACTGGCGCACTGAAGTAATTGTCTAATTACCTTTCAGCGGCAGAACTCAAAAGAGACGGAAACAATACTGGATTGAGGTCCCACAAACAAATTAATCATCGGAAAAACTGCAAATCATCCGAAATAAAAGGCCATTGAACAAGTCATCGAAACTAAGAGATTTGGAACCTTTCATATATGGTTTCGGAGTTTTACGTATAGGCGGTCGGCTCCAACAGCTAAACACACCAGAAGACATTGGGCACCCCATCATACTTCTTAACGCAGATCGCTTCACCGTGTGACTTATATGCACCGCACATCAGCGAGTGCTTCATGGTGGAGTAGCAGATACTTTAACTGAGCTGCGCGAACAGTATTGGATCGTGCGAGGACGACAAGCTGTAATGAAGTCTCCGCGAAACTGCACGAGGTGTGCAAAGGACACACGTGAAGCACCTACGGCACCACTGCCCAGAAAAACGCATTGAGGCGACGCACCTATTCAACGTCGTGTGGATTGATTTTGCTGGTCCACTTTACACAAAGGAAGAAAATAACGAGAAGTCGTATATCGCCATTTTCACATGCGCAATCACACGAGCAGTTCACCTCGAGCTCACAACGAGCATGTTTGCACAATCCTTCGTAATGGCTCTACGTCGGTTTGTTTCCAGAAGAGAACTGCCAGACGCACGTTATTCAAACAGCGGTCTGGCATTCAGGACAGCCTCCAGAGACATATCAGCTGTCGGGGAACTGCTCCGACATTAGAGATGCACAAGCCTATAGTCGCTCACCACCACATCACATGAAACTTTGGCGCCGGAAGAGCCGCATAGTGGCGAGCTTTCTGGAAGGGAATAACACGGACAGTGAAGACCTTTTTGAGGAAAGTTCTAGGACAATGATATTTTAAATTTGAAGAGTGGTCTACGGTATGAGAGGAAATCGAAGCCGCCGTAAACTCATGTTTTTTTGACACTTATTTACTCTGGTCAACGGGAACCAACGATTCCACACCTGCACATTTCCTGCTAGAAAAACTATCGCTACCTCTATTGTTACCTACAACGATGGCAATGAACTCCACCGTACAGTCATCACGAGAACTAAGACGGCGGTGGTGCTACCGAGAACTTATTTCACTACCAGTTTTGGAAGAGGTGGATGAAGGAGTATCTCTTGCAACTTCGCTCTGCCCACCACACTCTTCCAAAGAACATGACACCTATTGCTGTCGGGGACATGGTGATCATTCATGGCGCGAGACGACGCAGAACAATGTGCAAGATGGGACGAATAACAGAAGTTCACTCAGGACGGGACGATAGTATTCGCTCGAGCGAAGCGCTACTGACAGATGGGCGAACTTTTAGGAGACCAGTCCAACTTGTCTACCCACTGGAGGTCTGCAACAAGACCGCGGTGGGAGCCTGCTAAACATTGCAGCATTTCGCGACTGGAAGAGAGGACTGGCGAGGAAAAGGAAGATCTCGCGGCATTCAAGGCCCAAGCACGCAGCACATATATATTTTTTTTGCAAGACTGATCGTGAAATTGCTCTGACGAGCGGTTCATAATAAATATCTTGTATTATCAGAAGCTGACAGAGGAAGTTTCTACAGATGTTGCACTAATATGTTGTTCATTTTTCTTTGACTAGATTTCCTCGTAAGCACATCGGTCGACCTCTTCGAGATCTCGAAACGTGGATATATTGAAAGATGAAAGCTTTGGTAAATATACTTTTCTTCACTCACTCTAAAACATTTACACTTTTGGTTTCGCCAATGATATATTGTGTAGTGCACGTTTTAGTAACGTAGTATGTAGGAGACAAGAAAAAAATGTGATATATTTTTGAATGAAATTATTTTGTGGTAAAGTATAATCGATCGTGTAACCGCTGTGCGTAAACGCACATATAATGAACGAAGCTATTTCATATGTTTTTATTTGACGCTAAACACTGTTCCAACGAATTTAAACCACATAGGATGGCAACGTGTAGTGGCAAACGTAGTTTCAAGGTTGATAAAGAAATAAAGCACTACAAGCACTACAAGTCCTTAGCCTGGTCAAAAATAAAGCGGCATCGCTGGAACTCTTTAAGAAAAGAGCGAATTAAGACAAACTAAGCAGACAACTTCCCCCCAAAATATAAAAAATATAAATATTCGATATTGTAATCTAACGGCGCGCAGGAGACGGGAACTAAGAATAATAATATACAGTTAAAAAACAACGAAAAAATTGACAGGTATAGTTTTTAGTTTTTCATGTCGAACTGCACGACTTTCCCACCCGACTTCGTCCCCTTCTTATAGACGTGCATATTCCGGCCGCGCATTATGCCTCGAACATCGCCGCAGAAGTTCGAGTACCGTGTTTTACAGACTACACCCGGTGCACACAGTCCACACGCCGTGCATAGTCCGCGCTTACCGCTCATTCACACTGGAAGCGGATCCGCGTTCACAAAGCGATTGCGAACTCGTTTGTATAGAGATCCAGTACAATTCCACGCGCACTTGATGTCCTCGAGTGCGCGTGCAATTGTACTGAATCTTTATACAACCGCGTTCGCAACCGCTTTGCGAACGCGGATCCGCTTCCAGTGTGAATGAGCGGTTAGTGCCTAATCTGAACGTAAAACTCACCAGCACACCATCACAAATGCCCCCTGCATTATTAAAAAAAATTGTATCATACAAAAGTTAACATTAATATTCGATGTTATTCATAAATTCTTGTAGTTCTATCACAGTGACGGATCTACAAAAAAACAAAAACAATCCAGCAAATCCCTGTATAGTCTGCACCTGGGAACATAAGATTTTTTGCATTTTTTTTTCATACAATTTTTATCGCAATATGGTACTCAGAAACGAGTAAGTAACCCCACCATCATTTGTCTTCGGGTATCCGGATCACCGTCAAAAAGTAGGCCCAATTATAACGACTATTTTTTCATAATTTATTCCTCTCGAATGAACAGAATCGTCTTAAGTCACCGAGAATTTAAGAAACACACGGCGTGGTCGGTCCTCAGCATCTCATTATGGCTCCTCAGCCAACGAGATTGCAGCATTTGCCGAAAAGAGCGCCCAAGGACCAATCACGATGCGGCAACACAATAATCCCCGCCCTCTTAAGCTGTCAGCGACAAGTCCTGCACCACTTTCATCGATTTTTTAATCGTGCTCTTTTCTCTTCGAGTGATCCCAAACCATGCATTCCGCGTTTCCTAACTGTTTTATATTTTGGACTGGTATTTAGTTCTGAAATAAAAAATAAAAATGAAAATTGGCAGTGATCTTTATGTTTAAAGTCCTATAATGCATGCGGTATAGTATTTAAGAAGCGATCGTTTAAATGTGTTTATAAGACGTTAAAGAGCCGCTTCGGGGGGTGAAGAACCTATATTTTAATGAATGTCTCCCTTTATATTTGACGAGGAAACTGACCAGGTGTACAAGACACGTGGCGTTAGTTTCCGGGATAAATTTAGGGGGGAAACTAAATTGAGGTCACGTGACGTCAAATTTTTCCTAAATTTTGCGTGGGGACTCAATCGGTGTATAAGTCAAGCAACGTCGGGTCACGTGACTTAATTTCCCTGCTAAATTTAGCGGGAAACGCACGGACGGACAAATTAGGAAGTTTTAGCAAACCGTTACCGTCTTCCGCGTACTGCGCTACGGGAGCCTTCGAATCATGCTTTTTAAGCGCGCGCCCGAGTGATGCCGTGACCGCGTGTTCCGCGCTTATAAAGGGATGCTGAACCAAATATTTCAGTGTCCATAAAAAGTGGCGCACGATCTTTCCACGAGCCAGCAGCCGCCGGTGTGCGATAGCACACGCACCGAAATTGACGTCATAATCTCCCATTCACGCTTAAAGGAATTGTCCGGCGAAAAAATCGGAAGTTCATAAAATCTTGTGACGGTTACCTGGCGGGACTCTAATGATTAACATAGGACATTTCTTTTCTATTAAACGACACATAAGTATAGTGTAATCAATGACGGATAATTTTACGAAACAACATGCCGAATTTCGCAGTGAAATGTGTGGGCTCCGGGGAAAAAAACAATAGACTGGCTTTTCATCTTCACATTGGGAACTGGTCTAAAAGGTAGGCGACAAATTGGTCTAAGAAGCACGTAGCTTTCACTTGTGGGAATGAAAAGCCTTTCTTTATTCTCCTTGTGCCCGGAGACCGTACATTTCACTTTTATCTTTAGCGTGGATGGAAGACTATGGCGTCCATTTTGTTGCGTGGGCTCGCTGCTCACCGGCGGCTGCTGGTTCGCAGAACGATTGTGCGCCACTTATTATGGACACTAAAATGTCTGGTTCAGTATCCCTTCAAAAGCACCTACCGAAAAACCCAGTGCAACTTTTCACTATATGGATTATGGAACTGGAAATATAACTGGAATTGTTTCTGGAAAACTGAAATCTAGATTGCAGACAAAGAAATAATTACTGGAAAACTGAAATCCATGATAGAATTCAGATAGATTTCTTGTGCCATAATCCACATAGCAAAACATTAAACTGGGTTTTTTCGGTAGGCTATGCTTCAAAGGCTCCATCGAAGGTACGTCGAGCACGGTAGCGGTTTGATAAAAGTCCGTAATGTTTGGATTGGCGGTTCCGCTAAGAGGCATATTTTATGCTTCAATAAACAAATGCCAACTGCCCGTAGTCTCAAGCTTCCTGTCGCGGTTTCAGAAGAGCTCTCTTCCCAAGTGGCTGAGAAGTATCACGGATCTGGCATGAAAGTTTCTCTGGTCAACATCAACTCCTCGATGTCGGCGACTTTGTACACAGCTCGCGTTGTGGTCGGACTCGTCACCAACACTCCTTTCAACGTCGTCTGCCTGCTTTCGAGAAAAACCTACTTCGGGATCCTTCTGCCTGTAGTGAGTCCTTTTTCCCTGGAGGCATTCCCGCACCTTTCACCACACACCCACGGAGGTTTTCGCGCACGAGGCCAAGTATAGTCTCCATCAATATGAAAGGACCATTCCCTCTTAAAGGGCATCCGCGTTTGCCCACAGCGAATGTGGGGACTGCGCGTGTGCAGAAGCCGGATTCGCGTGAGATGACGCGTTTGCACATGCGCTGTGTCGACAGCAGCGCCACCATGGTGCCGTGACGTCAGAAGTTGCCGTAAAAACTAAAAGAAAATAGAAAAGGTTCGCCTTACGACACCTTGTGTTGCGCTTCCATCTCGCCTGTTGCTCTGGCAGGCGAGAAGGAGAAAGCGTCTTGAAGCAAGCGCCACCCAGCTGTCGTAAAGCAAACCACTCTTTCTTTTTTTTTTTTTGTTTTAGCGGGAGAAACGAGAAAAAAAAAGAAGACTGGATGCGTATCTCTTTTCTCATAGAGGGAGTATAAAGATGCAGAAATACTTGGATGAGGTGAAGGACTGCAAGAGAAGGGTGCGTTAAAGTGTTAACAAAATGGCAGAAAAAAAAACGTACTTCTATTTTATTAAAACGCAATCAATAGAAAAGATTCTCAGGAAATGTCCGTGGATCTCTGAGGGTGCCATTACCCAAGAACCCTTCTATCCTCATTCTGTCATGTTCTCTCGTTCTGTCTCCTGCAATGGACCTTTTTCCGGCGCTCCGGTTCGAGAGTACAAAACGCACGTGTCGCTAGTCCGGATTAGGCTGGGTGGAAAACAGAGCAGCCATTTTGCTTGAACGCGAGCGGAGCGACGAATATATTACTATAGGGCAGGGGTGGCCAAGCTGCGACTCGCGAGCCGCATGCAGCTCTTCGCGTGTTAAAGTGCGGCTCGCGGCTTAACAGGCGTGTCAAAGCTGTTGAGTGATGTCAATTGCGTGTATCCATTGAGGAGCGTTTCATATCTGGAAGATGAAAGATAATGAATAGCGGTTTCAATGAGAGGTTGTTAGCAGATGATTGCACTCACAGTTATGTTGGTTGTGCAGTCGAGAATACGTTTGGTGCGCATATCTACGAGCAGGTTGAAACGGCGAAGAAGTTCCACTCCTAACATGGGGTGTGAAACATCTGCAACTAGAAATATTAATCGAAATTTTCGTCGCAGTTTGATGTCGACTATCAAGGATTGCTCTCCATAGGTTGCAATTGATGATTGATTTGCTGTTTGTAATATGAGCGCGGTCTTTTGTTTACGTTGGGAGTCTAATGAAACTGGTAGGACCCTCACCTCAGCCCCCGCGTCGATCAGGAAACGTAATCCCGTATTACAATCGACGTCGAAGAGCAGGCGACTGGGTTCGAGAGTGCCACCACTAGATGCCTTTAGAGGTGGGTAAGTTGGCTTCCCGGCGCCGAGCAAGATTTCTTGCAGTGCCGGGCGTTGTCACCGAAGGTCCAGTGGTACCAACAGATGTCTTCGTTGGTGTGGCGTGAGCGCCTTGGAGACGGAGAAGAGCATCATGGCCATGATGTTGAGCGGTTTCGGCGAAGCGGTGGAGCTCGAGAAATACGCACCGATACCTGTACTGTGAGTTCGGATACCTGCTGCCAAAGTTCCGTAACAGCGGAGGACATCGGGTACTCGCTGATTTTGTCCTGTGATCTTTGCCTTGCCTCTGTTTGTCCCGAAATTTGGTCGATTGACGCTGTGGTGGTAACTGCAACTTTGACGATGTTTTCTGCCAGCTAGGCCAGGTCCTCGAGACTCACCGACGGAGTAGGTATGAGCACCATCCGCACGTTTGCTGGTAGTCGTTGCAGGAAAAGCTCGCAGAGCAGGGACGTGTCAAATGTGGGCAACCTGTCTCCCTCGATCTGCTGTAGTCGCCGAAAAAGTTGGGAGGGCGTTCGGTCCCCGAGCTCTTCAGATGATATGAGCTGCTGGAGTCATGCTTGTTCTGACTTCGCTGTCTTTTTCACTAGCTCTGAGCAAAGTTTGTCGTACGGCCGCTCTCCCGGCGGCGAGAGAATCAAGTCTCGAATTTCCAGGGCCACCTCGGTAGGAATAGAGGCTACGACGTGATGAATATGGCTTGACTGGTAATCTGAGTGGTCATAAACTGTGACTCAACTTGTGCGAATCATAGTTCGGGGTTCGCTGGCCAAAATGTTGGCAATCGAAGTGTGAGGGTTGTCACTCTCGTTGCAGCAATGTCCTCAAGAGCCACAGTGATAAATCTTGCGAAAGGTTATCTCGGCTGACCTGTGGCACAACGTCCGGGTCACCAATTTGTGGAGACAAAATAACTCGAGTGACCGACAGGCTAGATAAAATATAATCTGCTGGTTCTATCGTGATCTCACGGGAGAAGTGCGTATAGCCGGAGCTCCAAAATCCCGCGTTCGCGCTCCTGTTTTTGTTTTGCTTTTGTTTATCGCTTCATTTATTTCCGGTGGCACGCTACACATATATCCATTCGCGTCTATTGGTCGAAAATAGCTTCAATACAGGTTAAACTCTGACGCAGCACTCGCGTTGAGCCTGTGTCGTACGCTAGCCTCTGGTAGGAGTCGAAGAAAAGCCAGCCCCACGGCATTCTGTGTAGGTGGTGTCGAACACATATATGATATTCTACAGCAGGTCGCACTGCGGAGCATGAAACGCGTTTCCGGCTGGCGTATAGGTTCCTATCCCGGCCACGCATCCAAAGTGGCCCCAAAAATGACGACAAATGACGTCACAAAAGCCGGAGTGTCACGCTGTCGGATGTCGCGATCCTGGCGGTCGCCCGTAGCAGTTCCGGCAAAAAGAACGAGCCAACGCGCGTGTCGCTGTCGTCGCAGCGTCCCAACTTCTGGCTGCCGAAGCTTCCGTGGACTGTCAAGCTGAAATGTGATCTGCAGCGGAACAGGCGTCTGCCACATGCGCCAGAGCTGTTGGGACGCCGCCAGGATCGCGGTGGGCGACAGCATGACACGTTTATGAGGTCATCAAGCGGAAATTGATGGACTTTTTTTGTCAGACGCGGTAAGCGCACCACTTGGAGACGCGCGTTCCAGACACCATAGTCGCACTGCGCAAAACAGACGTTCGCGGTTTGGTGCATATAAAACTGCTATTTATGACAGTGGTCACGCGCGATAATCAAACCACACTAAACTTTCAGGTTCAAGAAGTGTGGACGCACCTCGTCCTGTCTCGCTGGATTGTCTTGGACACTGGTCCTGGTATGATCTCTGGTGTCATCAAGCAGGCACCGTGCAATTTCTTTGCCCTGACTACCAGACAAGGAGTAAGAGTCAGTTGTGTTCTTGCACTTTGGTTTGTTCGGTAAGGAATGCACAACTATAAAGGAAACCTTTTTTTAAATTAGAGTCGGAATCGTTTAAAGCTTCGGCCTTCCGGCTACCCTTTTGATTGATTGTATACCACGTGACTTGCGAGCAAGCCCGCATTTTTCCACGCAAGGTGTGGGCAGTGCTCGTGTGAAGAAACCGGATTCAAGTGAAATGAAGCGTTTGCGCATGCGCAGAGCCGACAGCAGCGCCACCGCAGTGTCGTGACGTCAGAGAGTTAAGTTGGCATATAAAGAGACCTTAAATACGCGCCAGATTACAGCGGCCGGTGCTGACCTTCTCTTGTGTTTTACCGAGATGCCGAGACACCGAAACGGGCTTTGACGAGCCTCCACAAATGCCACTGACTGGAGAAGAGACACAGTAGAATCTAAATTCGCAATGAACTGTCCTGTCCTGGTAAGAATCATGAAGTGAAGTGAACGGAATCAAAGGAAGCAAAACCTGAAGATCGGTTATGGCGGCGCCCGTGGACACCTGCTTAAAAGCGTCTATGGCGCCTATCCTTTTCTTTGAAGAAAAGGAATATTGGCGTTATTTTTTCTTTCTTTAGCTAACAATTTTAAAGACATTTTCAGAAATACCCAGGCTTTACTCTTCCCGGTGTGCTATTTATTAGCCCGAAATTCAAAATAGCGGTTGAGAAAACGGCAAATGACGGTGATGTCAAAACCAACATTCAAACTTTTGCGCGCTCTTCTGTGGGCTGGCGTCACATGTACAACTTACGAGAGAACAAGGCAGTGTAAAAAACGTCTTATTTTTAGCATTCTTTTTTACAGCGGAGTTGTTAAGGAATAGTTTCCCCAGGATCGTGTCCGGTACCAAACAAATGTCGACACCCATAGTCGACGCAACACTCTGGTTGCCGCCGTCGCTCATAGATGGCGGTAGCTGTCCAGCCTGTGTTTGCCGATTGTCTGCTTGCCGCCGTCCCTCATAGATCGTGGCAACCTTTCCAGCCTCGGTAACCAGACAACGTTGCTGCCGTCGCTCATAGGTTGCGGCAACATTTTTTCGGAGGATGAAGAGCGGGAACTGGCGGGAACAGAACGAGCGGCGATGTGCGCAGCAGCGCGAATGGTTCCGAAACCGCCGCGAGGCCGCTATCGCCTAAAGTTCCATTACGTCGAGCGCTTCAGATTCCCCTGCGAAAGCAGAGCAGATCGCTGGCCTGGAAAGCCACCGCCGAGAACCTAAAAACTACAGCTCCGCAGCTCTTTTTCTTCTTTTTTTTTGCTGTCGTGAGTTTAATTAGCATTCATTTCACACCACCTAACTCCTCGCAACCCGTTGTGAATCAGCTATACTGTTTCCATATTGCCCCATAATACATCGGACGTTAGTTTTTCTGTTTTTCCAATAGAACATCTCAGTCTTTCAGACCAACTTTTTAACCATAATGGAACAGCGCGAATTTCACAAGGACAGAGGAAGGAACTGGACAGGACGAGCGCTGTCCTGTCCAGTTCCTTCCTCTGGCCTTGTAAAATTCGCGCTGTTCCATTATGAATACATACCAACTCGCCCAGTTATCCTGTTTGACATTTTAACTTCAATAATTTCCAGCAAAAAAAAATATTGCGACTCGCAATTTGTGTTATTAGTTCAGATGTGTATATTAATTTGGTAAACAAATTTTGAGACAAATCAGGGACGATAAGAAATTCGTGGGAGCCCCGCTTTAATGAAGGTAACAAATTAAACGTCTGTCCCTGGGAATGGTATAAAAGCAGTCATTGAGATTGTTGGACCAAAGTATTGTGAAAGCAAAACATACTACAAACGTTCTTAAATAAAGGTCTGTAGAAATGCTTATTGAATAATCAAATCAGGTGTCTAGAAAACTATTGCATGCAATATGTTAACGACTTGTAAACATATTTTTATTTGCCTTTTTGCAACTTCTCTTGCCATATTTTTGTTTTTGTATATTTTGGTGAAGGCAGTGATGTGATATGTCTGAGTCATTTTGGAGCAGCTAATGAAGCTGTTGGAGCACACGTTCACACTTCACATTCAATTATAGCACTGCGAATATTATGTTAATATTCATGTATTGGCCTGTCCAACTTAAAAGCAATGTCTACTTTGACTTTTCACTTTTATGCAACCTTTTTTGCCAGCATCGATTTCACAGCAGATGTGGTTCCCTCAAACACAGAACTATCTGGTTAGTTGCATGTAGAAGCACCGGACACGGTGACAAGATAATGATTGACGAAGGACAACATAAACTGTTGTGAATGGTTATTTTAGGCACAAAGTCCCAATGAAATAATGCTAGAATCAAATAACTTCGATCACCTACAATTATGCTTCCTTCAAGTTCTAGAGGTTGCAATAAATTGGCATGTGAACGATTAATATGTCTTCTTAAAATCCATCATGCCGAACTTTCACAAGGTTCTTCCAAAGTAAACGGAAATAAACAGCGCGCAAAAATAGACAAGGACGAAAGGAAGATGCGAACGACACAAGCGCTGAACGACACGAGCGTTTTCGTCCTTGACTATTTTTGCGCGCTGTTTATTTCCGTTTACCACGAACCAACTCGCCTACATCACGACACTTCTTCCAAAGCTTCCATCGACTGCTCCTGCTAGTTTAATATTCATTTACTCCCACCCATATAAAAGTGATATCTAAACAAAAGAGTTGGCAGGAAAATAAACCCACAGAAGTCCATATAAATCTTGCAGTACCGAAGTATCTTTGATAAATCTCGAATCGAAACGAAAAGACATCGCCAGGATAATGCAGTTTTTTATGTATTATAAATGTATAGTAGCCGAAGTTTTCGTCAGGAATTGTGTGCAACGTCTTGCAATGCAGGAGTTATTTCCCCTTAGCACGCGAGTGCGCTGCGGCGAAGCGAGACACGCAAAATCGGGAGGCCTTCTCCGCGTTTGTCGCTTCCCCCGGTACACCAGTGTGTGGTGGGGAACACACTCAACGAAACTAATCTGCAAGAAAAAACCACGAACATGAGAAATAAAGCGAAACCTTCGAGTACGGTCTGGTGTTTGATAGAGAGCTCAAATCGAGTAGTACTTAAATGGAGGTGATAGTCTAAAGTTCTGAAAACTCGCAAGGGATTTTTCAGAGTAATTAAGTATTTAAGTTTTAGCGCGATGTTGGTGCATATTTTTCACCTTTTGGCAAAATGTAACACGATGCAGCAGGGTAAGCACCGTAGCTTGGGCTAGTTGGTTTCCCATATTTTAGTACTTCAGATCGCATAAGGTCTCACAAAAGCAGGCACTCACTCAAATACAGACAAAAAACATACACACAGCGCTGAACTCACAATTCTTTGTGTTTTGTCTTTGTTTTCTTCTTATTGTACCATCGCCTTCCAGAACTCTGCGGGTATCGCTCAAGACAAACCTTACCTTAAGATGATAATCGTGGACTATTTTACGAATTCGTTTTAATAGGCGGAGAGAAAAAAATGAGGACAAAACAATTTCCAGGTTTTGTTTTTACAATAAGGAGAAAACGAAGACAAAATACAAAGAGTTGTGGGTTCAGCGCTGTGTGTATGCTTTTGTGTCTGTGTTTGAGTGAGTGCCTGCTTTTGTGAGACCTTTATGCGCTGTGAAGTACTAAAATAGGGTAAGCACTTTGGTGCAGTATGGCGCAAATGGTGCAGCAATCATATAACCGTGAATGCTTTTATGTATTTTTGCGAGTTGATGCTTCTAACACACACGCAATTCCATCGTCGTTTAATTGAAATTAATGTAATGCCAATGGAAGCTAATATTTGACTGCACACTTTGAGTAATTGTTTATTATTGATGGCGCACTTATGTAGAATTACGGGACCGCACATCGCATGAGTTTTTACTTTGCGCAATAATCTCTGCTTGTCAAAATAAAACATGAAAGATTATCTACGAGACAAATAGGACCATTAAAAGAACCTTATCGCACCAAAACTTTGAAAGTGCAGAGCTCCCAAGATTTGTAAGTTGGATATGCTTTATCTCAAGGTCAGGGGGGGGTATAATTAAGGATAAAAAGGACGGTCTATAAAAGCATAAAAACATGTTCTTTCTAATAAAATAATATTGAATAATGGTGCCACCCTTGTGCTTATATTTATTTATTTAATTTTAACTTTTCTTATTTATATTAATGTCATTGTTTAGGACCGATGTAAGAATGATTACAGAAATTAATACACAAACATGACAAGGTCACGATGGCAAGAAAGTCAAATAGCCCTGTTTTTCCATGCCATAAACGTATAGGAGGACAAACTAAAACAACGGGCACTAATAGAAAACATGTTGTTTTTCAAAGCTTCGAAGTGTAAATTTTAATATGCAGTTCAGAAATTAGTCTAGAGGCCTAGAGTTAGTTATTTCAGCGGGCGGTATACTCCAGTCTTTAAAAGTGCGAGGGAAAGATGAACGGTTCCGGAACACGTTATTGCGTGACAGCTTCTCGCCGCCTAAATAAATAATTATACCAGCCCGTGACAGGTCAAGAATGGAATACGGAGGGCAAGTTCGTCTGCTTCTTGCGATGATCGCAGAACGCCAAAGTCTTCTTGGCCGAATGAAAAACAAAAACAAATAGTGGGTACACCTTGAGGCATTTATCATTGAGGTCTACCCCCACTCCTTTCAATCGGAGCCAATCAGAGCTCGGCGTCGTTTCGACGTCACCGCGCGAGCAGCAGACGACTTTCTTTCCGCATAGTATCTCCGGCTCCGCCGGATGCCACCTACAAGACAAAGACCTCTGCCCAAGAATGTCATCACTAATGAATCCAGGCAGCGCCACCTAGTTCGCGTCAGCGTCGCCGCGAACGCGTCTTGCAGCGCCTCCCAACAACGCGGACGCCGCAAAAGTGACAGACGCGCGCGACGCTGCAGAGGCACGTGTCTGCCGGTTTGCGGCGTTTTCATGTCGAGCTTGAGCGTTCAATTGACGCGTGGGGTTTCGAGGGGGGGGGGGGGGGGATCCACGAGGGATGACGTATTGCGCGGGCCTTGTTTTCTAGGTGGGATTGCTCCAGCGCTATCTTTCGTCCTTGGATAAAACACTTCGTCGCATATGACGAAGCCATAAACCTGACAGTAGGTGGCGAGCTAGAGCTAGAAGTGGAGAATCTACAGGGTTCCATGTTCCTAGCCAGGCACGTATCCATGGGGGCGGCCCATGGAACCCGGGCCCCCCCGAAATCTTCAATTTTGCTGGGACCTCCTTTCCCCCCTCCTCCTCATACAACATTTTGTCATGTGCGCCCCCCCCCCCCCCCCCCCCCCCGAAACAAAATCCTGGCTACGTGCCTGTTCCTAGCCTGTCACCGTTATACATTACGTTATTTCTTCAATTTGACATGCCCATGAACCGGCCTTTGTTGACCAATATACAAAGTGTTTTTATTATTATTTTTTTTTTGCTACACGGATTGTTGTTTAAAGACCCGTGAAAGCTACACCAATCTGGTCTGTGCGGGTTGGTTATACGGCCAGGATGACATATGCTGGGAAAACCGCCACGGTAGGTCTTATAATTACAGAAATACTATAACTTCTTTACTGTTTTTAAACATAATGTTCCTATTTAAAACTTGGTTGAGTAGTCACAGAAAATCCCTGAATCAGTAAAGTTAGGAATATTTGGCATGCGTCGGAAGCGCTGTGTTGCGCCAAAGTTGGCTCACCTGCAACAGGCTCCGAGGCCGGCGGTGCGACATAGAGTATTATAAGCGCGCGCTGGTGTCATCATCCGCGTTTTTGTGCCTCCAGCTAAGGACACTGTTGCACGAGTGGTGACTTTAGCGCACAACTCACGCTTTCCACGCGATCGCGGTATTTATAAAATTTACTAATTTAGTGGTCTTCGATGACGCTCAGCAAGTTCATAATTGGAACCCTACGTTTATTTCCTCAAAATAAAAGAAAAAGGCAATTGAAATATTTTTGTCAATCAATCGACTCATCTTGATGATTATCCTTCTATATGGGCTATATCCGAAATTCCCGCCAGCTATCGCCATCATGCTGTTCAGAGCCAAAATGTTGGAGCGGTTTTGCCCCCTCCTGTGTATGAAAGAGGCGCATCTGCATTGGACTCGGCTTTTGTCTCATAAGGACAATCTATTTTTTCATTGAATCGGTTGCTATTTGTTTCGGTGCAACAAAAGATAAGAAAGACGGCCGCGACGTTGTGGAAAAGGAGTTGTGAACAACGAGGCTGCAAGACTTGTCACTGAAGCGATGAACTGGGCCGGACAGGTAAGTGAACAGTCTTTATTAAAGATGCTGTGTGAAGGGTCTGGCAGCAAGGGAAAATATATTAGCTGTAAACTAGACTGGCAGCACGTGATCATATTTTAGATCTACGTCTTCCACTTTGCCGGGACTATTGTCTCTCGGGAGAGAATGTCGGTAAAAAAAACCAACAATATGGCGGAAACCTGATAATTGATCATAAGTACACTAGATGGCACTCCTTTTCGCATGTGGTCCACTACGCCTCCCTTGCCGTATAAGTTGAAACTCACCCGCACAGACCTGATTTTTGGCGTGGCTTTCACGGCTTTCTTAATTAAATCTGTAAATCCCAGGAAAGCAACAGCCCACATAATATGTGGGCTCAAAGACTCCATCTCGATACATGTATACAACTTTGTTTTCGTTTTAAGTTTGCTGTTTTTGTTGCCGATGCTTGTGCAGCGTTTCGCGCTGCTTGGCCCCGGGCGTTCCCGGCGAGGAACCTGCAGAGGGCAGCTTGTGCTCGCCACAGGGAAGCCGGGCATCGTCCCTCGTCTGACCCGAGATCCCGTTGGAGAGGAAAAGTCCAATAAAATGATACTCGTCGGTGTGGTGGCCGCCCTCAAGCCGCGGACAGTGGTAAGTTGACTCGACGTTCTTAGAGTGTTGCCTTCCATGCCCAAGTCTCGCGGTTACAAACGGTCATATTGACAACATAAGTGAGCCGAGGCCCTCTGCATTGCGGCATTAAGTGGCACTGTATTTCCCAGACCATGCACCGCACCCGCTATCTAGTCACCAGGAGAAAATCTCGGCTGAAAGAAAATATGTTCCTTAGGTTGTCCGTACCTATAGCCTTGTCCGCACGTATAAATAATTATTATATAGAGAAAACCTTCACAAATGCCGGCCCCATGTGGAGAGCAAGTCGTCGGCATCTTGCGCACGAGTTGTGATGACGTCAGAAAGGCGCCGAGTTCTGATTGGCTCTGAAGGAAGGATAGTGGGTAGACCTCAATGCTAGATGCCTTCAGGTCTACCCACTCTCCTTCATTCAGAACCAATCAGAGCTCGGCGTCTTTCTGACATCACCGCAACTCCTGCAGAAGAAGCCTACGACTTGGCGTCCGCATTATCCTGCAAAGAAGCTCGTATGATACATGAATCAGCATGAGCATAATTCATAGTAATCCAACATAATCTTTCACGAAATTCATAACGTTTTGTCATAATAAGCTGTCTTGAAAAAAAATTTTTTTTTGCATGGTTCGCATTTCTAGATAGTCCGCACCGCGTAAAATTGCAGCTTTCAAATATGTTTCAAGAACGAAAAATGCGGTATACTTGATCTAGACGGCCTTAGTATCAATCTATTTTTTGTGAAATATAGTTTTAGTTCTACAGTAGTTGTCGCATATTTTAAAACCGATCTTTGCAGTTTTGGGGTAGATCACTGACAGTATATGAGTATGCGTGACTCAGAATGTCTTTTCAAAAATTTGCTTGGCTAAATTGTTAATCTAGCTTCCTTACATGTATGATAATCTAGTTTTAGTCAAATACTGTTTTTTGAGCAATGGCGTCACTAATTTAATTGGCGATCTTCGGCGGTACATTTATGGCAGTATATACGCATGCGTGACTAAGCATCTGTCTATAGAAAAATTATTTAAATAACATCCTTCATATCTTGGTACCACTCCTTGTTCTCGTGCAGATTTCGCGAATTATATTAAAGGGACACTCGGGTGCTTTTTGTAGAAGCTTGTTTTTGATGGCATAATGTTTGTTGGCCATTAGTCCACAAAAATGACCAGTTCTATATGGCCAGACGCCCTAGTAAACGAACAGTAATAGAAATATATGGAGCACTATTTTCTCTTGGGATTGGGGGGGCGGAGGGCGGAGGGCGGCGGATGGAATCCTTGGGTCCCCACGAACTCCATAAAATTTGACCAATGAAAGTAGTTGATTGCATGGGGATTCCGAACGTTACTATTATTGCTCTTTTTAGGCGCGTTAGTGCATTTTATTTTGACAAAAATGTGAAATCTTTGGGTGTAGGAGACGTAATACAGGAAGTACTGTTTGTTGAAACCTGGTGTCTGCTCCAAGGCGCAGTAAGAAAGTGTAACGATCTTGGATTAGACTTTTAATTAAAGAAATCGGCCGCCCATCAGGGTACTTTTGTTTTTCTAGGATGCTTAGAGCCAGCAAATGGAGTTATCGCCATAAATAGACGATCTCAGAATCCACTTGAGTGTTCCTTTAAAGTTTCAAAACCTTCGTTCATCTCTATTCTCGAAATATATGAAGTGTTAAAATTGGCAATAGGCCGGAAATTATGAAGGCATGGGACGATAGAGATAAGAACCATGGCCTAAAAGGAGATGTCACCTAAATGTCTCTTTTCCACAGTATTCGGTCGCTCGGTTCAGTGAGCTCGATATGGCAAGGATGGTCTTCAGGTATCTCAATATCAGGTGTGTATTCTCTTATATAAAGTCATATCCAATTGCTTACTGATTATTACGAACCATAATCAGTTCAGAATTTTCAACTTATTACCAAACCAATCAATGAAAAAACAAGTCCTGCATGGTTGGCCCTGTTCATTGTTGAAACAACAGCGAACTATGATTTTTTTTCTTGTGTGGCATGACTGTTATGTTTATCTCTTGATATATGTCGCAGGCAGCTTTGGATTCTCGTGTAACACTCCCTAAGGTAAAATACACGGCCGGTTAAAATTCTTAATAAAAAAGCGGTGTTTTGAAAAGCGAGGGTTAATTAAGGCTCACACGACAAGACGAGGGCTAACTTGCAACTTAAACTTTTTAATGCGTAAATAAAATACAGAAGCCGCAAATAAAATAAAAAAGCACCCGCACATACCAAGTATAAAACTCTCAGCGGATATCACATACTGTCGCAAGGGAAATTACGGTGATTTGAAAAAAACTCGTCACCCTAACAGACGTACAGGGAAAGGAAGACCACATATCGTTTTATCGTAAGTAGCGCCATTTTGAATACTGTAGCGCCATCTAGCGAGCGTCAGGTTACGCGTCCATGCTGAGTGGTTAGAAACGTTGGCGAAAGTGCTTTTCAGGGCACCGCTGGCGCCGCTCCCGAGATGGGTGTGCTGGTTGGGTGCTCCAAAAATGCTGAGTATCCGACCTAGAGCGCGTCTTGTGTTCTTGTGTGCCGAGGATGGCGTTTTTTAACTCATTGGGAACGTGTCTTCCCATACAAAAATTTCCTGTGGTCGGCTAAAGAAACTTCTATGTATGGTCGGCTTTAGCTATTTGGCCCAATTAGCTAAAGAGTTTTTTGTGGCTGTATTTAGCATTTTTATGGTCGTCTCTATAGGCCTTTAGCTTTTATAATGGCTGACTCTCTATAGCCAGCGTACTATAGCTGCCTATGGCTTTTCCTTTGGTGTTTTTAGCCATTTATATGGTCAGCTAAAGAAGGCTGTATGGGTTTTCCTATGGCTCTCGTTAGCCAGCACACTCTAAAAAAGTTTCTTTTCAAGTTCTCCCGACTTTAGAGCGCTACATGGTAGAGACACATACATGACTGAACACACAAAATACACAGAGCACGCGTCATCGTTCGGCCGGGCGTCGCGTCCAATCAACGCGTGGACGGACGCTTGCCTTCCGGTTCGTGTCCAGTTGCTGCGTCGGCGCCATTAGTCTGTGATGACGTTCCATGGAAAAAGAGAAGGATGTTCGCAGGCCTCGATATTCGACGTGCTGTTGACTTGCCAAATTCA
>JAZHYW010006722.1:0-167015 GCA_037355805.1 Ixodes ricinus
TATTCGCTTCAAGCTGACAATTCACTGTTCGTACATGCCTACATAAATGCTCCAGAAAATCATTTACACTCTATCCTCTCTTGCTCTTTTTACTTTTAAGGAACACTGGCTAAAAAGCGTGCACATGACTGCGATGGATAGTAGAAAAAAATGAATGTTGTAATCTGAATGTAGCACTAACATTCCTACAAAACATGTTGAGAACCAACTGCTGCAATTTATGCAGGCAATGGAAAGGAACTGATGAGAAAAAGGCTCAAAACAGGTAAAGGGCTCTGGTTCCAAGCATATAAATGTTATGCTCGGTTTTCCCTGTGTGCACCTCTTTTTAGACTGAAAAGTTGTTTGTGCTTCTTTTCGTCAATGGAAGTAATCGACCTAAGTGGCATATATACACAAAACTAAAGAAAGAAAATGAATAACCAACTGTAGCACAAAGTCATGCAAATCTTATTCAAGGCTTTGTGAAAGAACAAACGGGACTTTTATATTTGACAAAATGTAGATGGCCCAAACGTCCGCAAGAACAAGTACACCCACCAGTGCAAACGACGCATGGAACAGCCTCTTCTCCACCCTGAGTCCTTCCTGAAGGGTCGTCTCAAAGGCTGCACAGACAAAGGCACCCGTAAGAACAAAACAAACAGCAGACGACGGCGGTCTCCACACAATGCACACAAAATATTTAACCATTTCTTTTTTTTTTTTTTAAATGCTTGTAAACTGTTTGCTTTTTCTTTATAAGTACAATACAGCACAGAAGAGCCTCCCTTAGCAGACAGGTTCTCTGAAAAAATCTTCGCCATAGGCATCGGAGTCTTCACGTGTACCCGCAAGTAGCCTTAGAAGTTCCTCAAACACCCAAATTCTCTCGATCATCCCTACCACTAATAGAAAGTTTTCCTAGGTTAGCTCTCGTTTTAGCACATCTCGGTCATGCACTGATGCATGAGTATGGGCCAAAAACTCGCAAAAGTCTGGCAAATTGTTAGGCAATTGCATTGCAGACGTGAAACACTCTAGCATCACAAACATTTACATCATCGTTTTACAGCACGTCTAGCCCGTTCAGCCAGACGTCTACGTTCACCGTGCTCTTCATCGGATAATTGAATGCATGGCATGTGTACACTTGAAATGATAAACCTGGCGATCTTCCAGAACCATCTAACGCACTTTTCTCTCACCTAGCCTCCTCTACCACCTCACCTCCTCACTCCACTCCTAGTCACATGACCCCCCCCCCCGTTAACCAATCAGCGTCAAGCATCCCACTCCTCCTCTCCCGCCCATCAACATATCAGTGTCAAACCTCGCAGCCACACTTTTATCCAGGCTTCACTTTTGGGGCTTCACGAAATGCCGAAGACCCAGCCAAATGAATGTTTCACGTTCAAATGTGCGCGTGATCACACCCAAGGTATCTGGGTTTCGGAACTGCTTCTCTACAAGCATGATGAGAAGGAGGAGGCAGGTTCTTTGGCTGTCACTCAGAACAGATTGCTCTCTTGTTCCGGACAAAAAAAAATAGAAATGATGCAGCAAAATCTGTCCCTAGTGTTCCCCCAGAAAAAAAAAACTATCTTCCTTAAACCTTGGCCTGTGGCCAAGCAAAACAAAGCACAAACGTGGGCACACATACCGTGTTTACACGATTGTAAGTCTACACGATTTACACAATTGTAAGTTTTGCACATAAGCAAAAAAAAAAAAAAAAAATCTTTAGGGGTGCATACTACGTCGATTACGTGAGAACAGCAGGGCATCTCTTTCGAAAGTTTAGCCTCCAGCAAACATTCAATGCCTTCTGGCAAGCCTTGGCTGCGAATGCAAACGCGAGGGACACGAGATGCTCAAGCGTTATTGAAACTATAGGAAGCTCACGCTGGACAATTAAAGCTGCTCCCTGTCATTCTCCCTCTGTCTGCGAATAGAGACTATGATTCGTCCGCACTGGTGTTGTCTTTCCCATCATCATCGCTGCCACGTTCTCAAACCACGGCGTCGGCGTCGTCCAACCAAATCTCACACTTCGCTAAATACAGCATCAACTGCACTTTCTGCGCTCGCTCGGTGATCACGTCGCAAGTCATGGGTAGGGACCGACTGCACGCTTCTGCGACATACGTTGCGAGCCTGACCTCTAACTCTGGAAAGCATCCCGACCTATCCAGACTTTGGCCCGCGGAAACCTCTTCGTTTCCCATCGCAGTTAAGATCCTGCGCCGTTGCAGACGCCGCTGGAGCACCACCCGCTCCGACGGGTCGAATTGCGTCTAGCGGCGCAGCTGTTGGTTGCTTCTGGACGAAGAACTGCCATAAACGAGCACCGAAAACCTAAATTGCCTGGATCACGCGTGTCAATACCGAAAAACATAGGTGGCGCTCCTGCATGATCTCAACGCTCAATCAAACGACGTGCGACCGTGACTCGTGCGAAAAGCTGCAAACAGAAGCAGCAGAGAGTGACGCTGATCCAGCAGTCATTCTGGAGTGGCTCTTACATCGAGTATTGCCACCCCTGAGAGTCGGGCGTACTGTGCACCATTCGCCGCCGTACATTCGGGCTAATTTGCGAATCGCTATCAACAATACTCGATTACGCAAATAATGAAAAAAAAAAACTTGTAAATTGAGGTGTTATTGATATTGCAATTGTTTTGATTTTGCCGGCGGTGGAATGCTTTGCTTCGATTATAAGTCAACCCCCCCACTTCACATTTTCAAAAACTGAAAAATGGGTCGACCTACATTCGTGTAAATACGGTACAAACGAAACATCAAGATAGCTGAATCTGGTAGGATGACCTTGAAAAAAGCGAAGCCTCAAGGTGGCAGGAAACGTCTTACTAAGACACAGCTGCTACGGGCAAGAAGCTAAGCGTTCATGTTTGACGAAACAGTTTGTCAGTATCGGGAAGCACCTTCACCTCGAAATGCACTCAAATCATGCTGGAAAAAGGGCCGAACGCAAAAATAGACTTAGAGGAGAGGCACCGTAAACATGCTCACAATGATTGACGCTCTCCTTGCACAGTGCGACAGACACCTGTGAGAAGCTTGCAATCTTCTCGCCCAGCTTGACCGCTTCGTCAACCAGTTGGTCAGGCGGAAACACCTTGCTTACGAGACCTAAGTAAGTGAAAAACAATTAAACCCTTTGTCTGTTAAATACGTGGCATGACAGTGTCAGCCCGAAAACCACACTGGTGCTTTGTCTCATGTCGCAGAGTTTACTGTAAGACAAAGCATTATGCAAGATTGTGTCACAGATAAGGACATTCAACTACAAACAGGGTGTTATTCTTAAGCTTACCTGAATTGTTTAAAAAAACGTGAAAGCTACACTTTTTGTTTATGAAGGTGAGTTACACAACCAGGGGGACATAGTATAGGAGGCTAGCTGTAACGATGAGTTGGCTACTTAGGTAAATTTTGGTTAATTAACTTTTTAATTAGTGAAAATAGACAATGGTTCCAATTAGAATCTTGCTGAGCGTCATCGAAAACAACTAAATCAGCAATTTTTAGAAAGACTGAGCACGTGAGAAGTGCAGTAGTGTGCTGAAGTTATTGCTCCTGCAGCAGGAGCAAGGCTACCGGTGCGATAATGCATCCAAGCGATTTTTTTGCCTCTTATCAGAGCCTCAGCCTTGTACCTGCTGCATGAGTGGTAACTTTAATGCACTACTACGCTTCTCACGTAGCTCCAGTCTTTCCAAAAATGACTGATTTAGGTGGTTTTCAATGACGCTCAGCAAGTTTCTAATTCGAACCATATGTCTATTTTCACTAATTAAAAAGTTAATTAACAAATTTTACTTTATTAGCCGACTGATCATTACGATCAGCCCCCTATACTATGTCCCCCTGGCCACATAACTCACCTGCACAAACCACATAAATGTAGCTTTCACAGCTTTTTTTTTTTTAAACAAATCTGTTAAGCTTAAAAAGACAAAAACACCTTGCATATGATAGTGATTTGGTGACAGCCTTTTGTGCTTTCAACCATCTACACACTCATCTATGCATGCCTTTAAGCCTTGCATGAATACACGAGAAACAAAATGGCAATCAAATGTCTGGGCATTTATTTAAAAAAACAAGGACTTCATTGTTTGTCTTTATTTAATTCTTAGTGACTAAAGTGATCATTGCCTTATGGTCACTATGGTAAACCGCCATTCATTATATTTTGACTTCGGATATGTTCTTGCTAAATGTGAGGTTGATACACATTCTGTTGTTGGTCATTGGTATATGTATACATGTTGGTATACGACTATTTTAGGTTTTACAGCAACTTAAGCTTTTTATCAGCGATGCTGCTAAAGAGCCCAAGTGATAAAGAGCCCAGTCTCTTTATCAGCATCTCTAAAAAAGGTTAGATCAGCGTGTTCTGTTCTGCCCTCAGCATCGTCACAGGGCACTCTTAGCTGAGACAGGTCGGTGTCCTAGATGATAACAAGGAATCAGGACCTCACTATCCAATAATGCCAAGGAAGGCTGACTCACGCGGGTTGCCCCCTCTTTTCATTTATACTTGCCACGACCAATCGGAAGGAAGGAGCGCTGTTTAAACAGGGGATTATTGTTAACATCCATGGACACATTTTTTTCCAGATCCTAGCACATAACAGCTTCGCTGCAAAAAAGTGGTGGGTAGCAGGATCTGCAGAACCCACATGTTAAGAATGGGAATTAATAGAAAGAGAGAAGGAAGGAGATGTTTCAGGTAAATTCAGAGCATTAGGCTTTGGGAAGCTGAAATGCCACACACAAATTTCTACTGCCATCTACCCCTTGCCCAGCGACACTCTTACAATAAGTCCACTTTCTGTCAAGCAATAATTTATTTTGATCAGAACACAAACAGAGATATCATAGACTCAAAAATCACTGTAATTTTTTTAAGCCAAACCGACTACAACCTTTTCCCAAGTCATGAACAAAAAGTTGTACCATCCATACAAAGAACCATTTAAAGATGAGTAGGGTGGTAAATGGGCAACTTGGTAGACAGCAGACACAACGAGAAAAACAGCGCACAAGGACAAAGACACAGGAAAAGAACATGTCAGACACAGAGAATTTTAGTTGCGCTGACCCGTAACTATAATACAACAGCCGCGAGTCACTGCCTGTGCGGACCAGCGTTCCCTTTCTGCATCCCCGTCCTTGTGCACTTTTTTTTCATTATGTCTCAAAAATCATTCCTTTCCAATGGTGGCTTTCGAGGAGTTGTGAAAGTAGATGCCCATGTCAATGATATCTTCTCCGTCCTCCATCTTCTAAATTCACTTATGCTGATCCATGATCGCTTATCCGTTGACTCACCGTATTTGTCAGCCTCGGCGGCAGTGATTTGGTTCCCGGTCAGCACCATTTCCATCGCTCTCGACTTGCCAATGGCCTTGGTCAGACGCTGAGTGCCGCCAGAGCCTGTCCGCCAAAAAGACACCGTGCCTCGCTTGTCATCCAAGTAATGAATCCAATTCAAATATTGCTTATAATAATGTTGCGGGAGGTAAATGATGCAAGCAATGACCTCTGTGTTACAGTGGAACCCAGTTAGTTAACATGTTTTTTGGAAGACTGCGGTAAGGAAATGGAAGATCTGAAAAACCGTAAGAGCCAATAACACTTTTTGGGGTCTATAGATGACGCAGGAAGCAACTCTCCGACAGCACAGCACAGCACCGAAAAAAGCCGGCCTAGAACCATTGTGACCCTTAGAGTTTAGGGCGTGGTTGAAAGTCTTTTTAAAATTCCGTTTATTTTTTATTTTACCCAACCAGAGAGACTTTTGTCGAGTGTTTACGTTCAAGCAATCATTTTTATATTGACATTCCGGGCAGTGCTAAATTCGTAAACGTAACCGAGGAATGTTGACCCATTCAAGTGAGCAAAATTTCTGAGCTTATCGAGCTAGCCCAGACGTTTCCCCAAGTCAGTCGCAGCTCTTAGGGGGGATTGGTGGCCGAGTGGGCTAGCACACACCAGCTCTGAGCACGTGGAGCGAAAGCTTGCGCTGCAGAACCCAGGGATTCTGGGTTCGATCTCCACCCCTGCCCGTTTCGATCTGGATAAGCATCGTACCGACGTGCGGTCGTGTATCGCTACTGCGTGGTGCAACGTTAAAGACTCCAGGCTAGTGGTTGTGCTGCACTGGCTAAATTTCTCACCTACAGCTGGGAGACAAGTTGCCCATTGAGGCAGACCAAGTTCATGGCTGTATAAATATGCACACACCACAATTTTGTTTTGTTTTTTTCAGTCGCAGCTTTTAACGCAGATGGGAGAAGCTTGACGCATGTACCAGTGCAGAACGCCGAAGAATAACAAGCAGGCACCGAACGCGACACACTATGACGAACTCTGAACACCGCCCGAAATAAAAGTAGTGGAATCAGGAGATTTGCGAGCACAACAGAAGCATTTACGCGACCCGAGAAAGAAATGCGAAAGTGAACGGGTCATTACGAAAGCCTGAAACATTGTCTTTGTCCAGTTCTTATCTTCGCGTTTTGCCAAAAATTTGTTTAGCTGCCCACGTCACCAAAGCACGAAACAACCAGATCGACTAAAGACCGTTGCACCTTTATCCTTTTCGAGCCTAGCCCAAAATCATGCCCATGCCAGAAGCACAGTGCAGAGAGCAGGAGCGTAGGAAGGGGGGGGACTGGTGGTTTGGAGACCAAAACACCCCTCGAAATGTTTTTACTATTTCTCCTTGTTACGAATGCTAGAGAAACGGCAGAGTGGAAATCTATGCTTTTAGCAACAGTCCCGATTCATGCAGCAAAATTACTATGATGAAAGGGAGTGCAAGGTCCTAATGAGGAAGTCAGAGAACTCGCCTGTGTCAAAAACAACTGAACCTAGTAGACCTCTTTTTCAATCACTAGGCATGTTGCCAATAAGTTCTGCTTACAAACTTAAAATCGTGCAATTAGTTCGTAAAATCATAGAAACTGATGAACCACTTCCTTTAAGCCTATTTAGATCTCCAACTAGACAAACAAGAGCTGCAGCAAACCACTCGTTTAATTTACCACCACGTCACAACACGTATGAACAAAGGCTGATCAAATTTAATGGTGCTTTAATATGAAATGAAATACCCATAGATATTACCATAAAATACCGTACATCCGCCCATTCCGCACTAAGGGCCCACCCCAAAATTTGAAACATCTGAAAAAATATGCACGGTACACATATATGTAAAATTGATGACCTCACATGCACCCATCCCCTATTTGTTTGCGATTATCTTCAAATTTTGAGTGGGCGCTTACTCGGTATTTTACGGTAAGCTAAAAAATAACTTTGGCTTTCTTGAAAACATTTTTTGTTTACTATGAATAGCAGTTGAGTTAATCATTTTGTAAAATGTCATCTCTCTATGTTTCGCGTATTGTATTTGTCTGTTGTGTTGCCGCTTTTTGAAGTGTATGTTTACGACTGGACCCCGGACTAGCATAATGGCTATGGGTCCAAACAACTTCTGTATATTTGAAATAACAATTTAAAAATAAAGCAATGTATGGATGAACCCAGTTTACAGCCTTTTGTTGTTCACAATGCCACTCCCTTGCCCACATCTTCTTTTAAAGAACTGCTCTCTGATAAGAGCTCCAAGCCCCAAGTCACTCAGTTTTTCAGGGACTGCGTCGGTTGAGGAGTCCGTCACTGACCTGTTTCGCGAACCCATTCCTCATGAAAAAACTGTGCAGTGAAATCCCACTGTTCTTCCCTGGCTCCGGCCCGACACTATTCCTTAGCTTCTGTGGTTTACCCGAAGTTGCACCAGCACCTTTCACGTCGATCCGTAACACGCTTTAAAAATAGTTAAACTTTAAGTTTTGCAGTTTGTTGAGCGAGTCAAGCAGTAAGGTGTTTTTATAGCATCAAAAGTGCAGTCTTGTGCAAGTGTTTTTCATGTTTCTCTTCTCTTCCCTTCCTCCTTCCCTTCAACTCTACCCAAAAATTAAGAACACCCTCCAACAGAAATATTTGACTATGCTGCTGGCAGAGAGGCAAAAGAAAGGAGCAAGGCGAAATCGGGCAGAACAAACGGTCGTTCCCACCATGTTGGGTGCCACTTTTTGGACATAAGCAACCGGGAAAGCAAACAAACTGGAAAGGGATGCACATATCACAATGGTGGTTTTAACAGGACCAGCAGTCGTGAGTGTAAGAGCTGGGAGAATTCATCGACTGAGAACATATCAATGAAGTTCTATTGCCATGTGGTAAGCGTTATGCTAGCACCCGTTAGAATAAACCGACTCACAGGTATTCTGCACTTTTGACCAACACGTAAATGCCATCTGGTGAGATTCGAGAGAACCGCCACAAAGGGGCTACAGGTGTCACAAAGCGCATTTTGGCGCAACGAAAGTGTTGTCTGCATTCTCTTCTGGTCCAACCCAGCTCTTCGGGGAACTACGCTTTGATCTGCAGGAGCGCTCCTTTTGACAAAGGCAGTACACGGTATACTACTGCCATCTTGCCACAGCAACTGCCACAGCAGTCTGCAGTAAGTATAACCTCGTTACAAAGGGTCTGGTTACAGCAGCCATTCAGTTATAACATACCAATTCGTAAAGTTTGCTTAGTTTTCCTATCCATGCCATTGAGCCAAGTTCGCTCATTACAGATTCTGTTGTTGCATTACATTTGTATACAATGAACTATATCAGAGAGTTTTTAAGTAGTTCACCATCCCATTATAGCAGACTCTTTGACAGCAGTCATTAGTTCAGACATTAAGCAGTCTTGGTGCGGTAGCGGTGGCATCCATTTTGCGAACTGCTGTCATTGCGCTCGGTGCCTTGAGAGCCCTGTACGACTCAAAGCGCGCAGTGATGACGATCATCAGTACAGCTGGATAAAAAAAGCACTACCTTTCAAAGCTCACAAGCTTCAATATACCAGTTCTTTTCTAATATCCATTCTCATTTCATCAGTATCACAGAACAGATTCCAGTCATGGTCCATCCCAAAGTTCGTAGTAACAACATCTGCACTCTGCATACTCTTTTTACAACTGACCAAAATCTTCATCACTATCAAGGTCTCTTATAAAGACTTTATACCACAGTACCCTTAAATTTTGCGATTACCGTAAAATACCGGGCAAGCGCCCACTCAAAATTTAAAGATGATCGCGAAAAAATAGGGGATGGGCGCTTGTCTGGTCATCAATTTTACATATAAATGTACTGCGCGTATTTCCTCAGATCTTACAAATTTGGGTGTGGACGCTTAATGTGGAATGGGCGGATGCGCGGTATTCTACGGTAGGTCAGAAATAGGCACCGTCCAAAGGAAAATGACATTCCTAGCTGCACACTCACGAAAAATAAGAATGCACAAGCTACAGTGTGCCGTCATGCAAACAATTTATACAACCCATCAAATCGTGGCACATATAAGAGTAATAAATCCGAGAGAAATTTTGAAAAGCCACCAAAGTACAGAACGCGCGGCGGCATTCTCACCTGGCACCGTGCCGAGGGCAATCTCCGGCTGGCCAAACTTGGCCTTCTCCCCGGCGTAGATGATGTCGCACATCATGGCCAACTCGCAGCCGCCGCCCAACTGCGAGAAAGGACCAGCAACCGGCGCCTACCTTGAGTCGCCACCATTTTACCCGGCGGAAAAAAGTGGCTCCATACGTTGGATCCCTCATCTCCGTTACTCGGTCCTGGAGTCATCTCCCATAAATCGGCGTCTTTACCACTTCCTAGTCTGTGTACGACTGCGAAGTGTTGCGATTCGTAAAAGGAGGCCGGCAAACGTTTCGACGACGACATCGAGGTTGTTTCTTGGCGGAGCAGGCACCGTCCGTAGACGCGATTCCGAAACAATGGGTCGAGGAATTTCGCGTTTCTTCGCGGGGTGCCGGCGGCGGCGGCGTGGTCCATCCACGGTGCTGGCAAGCGATGCGATTCGTTGTCTGAGCTGCTCCTCCCCACTAAGGCACAATCTATTTAAGTACTCTTCCATTGAACAGTGCCTGCCAGCAGCCATATGCGGCGTTGCTGCTAAAAAATGAAAGCCGTTTACAACTCCCTGTAATGCCGAGTTAGAGCGCAGCTCTTGAGGAGGAGGAGGGGAGGGTACGGAGGGGACGGTATACCCCTCCTCCTCATCTGTACTCTCTCCTCCTCCCTCCTCATCTACTCCTCCAGTGCTCCTTGCCTCCTCCCCCTCCTTCCTCCTCCTCCTCCCACCTCCTCCCTTCTTTTCCTCCCCATCCTCCTCCTCCTCCTCCTCCTCCCTCCTGCACGGTGCATTATAGGAAACGTCCCATAATGCAATGCAAGCTTCACCGCGGTGCATTATGGGATGTTTCCCATAATGCAAGCCGGAAACGGGTGCCTAAGAGCTGCGCACTAAAAGAAAGGGGAGGTACCGTATGGGGGGGGGGGGGGAGAACTGGGAAAGTCGAGTGGATGGAGGAATTGCACTACTTTCCTGTATGGAGGGGACTACAGTCACTGACAAGGCAAGAACGGAAGGGCATGTCTTTCGAACACCCGGCCTACAGTACGTGCTCCATACCTTTCGCCCTGATTTGGCTAGAGACGTTAATGCACTGCCGAAGGTAGAAGGCTCACGCTAAACGTAGGTCAACTAAAGCTCCTCCCAGCCGGTCTCATCCTGTTAGTAACTAGAATACACAAACCCTATTTAGTCTTCTGCTATTAACTGGTAATGCCAGCTGGAAAAAAGAATTGGTTGCATGTTTGGTCATTTTGTTAAACGCGTTTAAATGCGGTAGCTTTATAGGGTGAATGGTACTCTTAGTTTGGGATGTGCCTAGGGCAAGGTTTTGTATAGAAATTAAGAGATACGTCACACCACTGACTCTCTGTGACGCTGCGAGCGCTTCCCTTCAGTGCCACCCGGATACAAAAGCCTTTGCTTAGATTTTTCTGGGTCACCAAGAGAGGGGAAAAGCACTTTCTCGCCCTCTACACCCCTTCTCATTCTGCACACTGTTTCTATACCACCTGCTTCTGCTCGTCTCTTTCTCGCCCTTTCCACCACTCTCTGCTTTCTGCACTTTCTCACATTACCTGCTCCTGCTCCTCCCATTCCTGCATGCTGGGTTCGTAACTCAATTAGCAGCAAGCTTGGTTTCACGCCCGTGACGCGGGTTCGATCCCTGGCACCAGATGCTGTTTTTTCAAGATCGTTTAGTGGTTACGGATTAACCGACCTACACATTTCGTGGTTACGTGGCTCCTGAGCTTGGTTGGCCCTATAAAGCAGCGGCCTTAAAAATGTAAGGACGTCGAAGCTTCCCGTCCTCATTACCATCACAGACTGAAAGGTCAATGACACTGATGTTGTTGAACAGGCTGCAGTGGAGAAGTTATGCTGCTGCAAGGTGCACAAGGCAATATGGTCTGTGCATTTTGTGATCATACATCAGGCTTCCACTGCCCTAGAACAAACAACAGAGCACAAACTGCAACTACTATGTTTTCTTGCGTGACTGGTAATGCAATTGAACTAGCTGTTTATCAAAGCAAAATGCAGCGCATGCATTGTGCTTCGCCTTAACCTACTGTAACCCTGAAGAAAATTCTTCAAACTCAGCATCGTCACTCATTTTTGAGACGGGCCCCTCATTCTTTCACATCTAGACGTGTTTCCCAAAATTTACTTTGGCCGACTTTTAGATTTGCATAAACCGAGAGGCTGTAGCCCGGCTTACCGCGTAGCCATTGACGGCTGCAATGGTGGGCTTGATAGACTGTGCCACTTTGTCCCACTCGCCAAGGAAGTTGCCGGTGAAGCACTGGGCAAACTTCAACGGCTGCATCTCCTTGATATCTGCACCAGCTGCATCATGAAGCCAGAACAAACATCCCGATTTTCAAATGTCTGTCCAAAATCCTGCACCGCTCGGTATTTCGCTCTGAACTGGAAGGCCTTATTTGAATGTTTTGAGATGCTCAACATTATCTTCTTGGTTTATGAGTCATCAGAATGTCGTAAAACATGCCACAGAATCTGTTAGATTGTAAATAGGTTTCAGGAAGCAAACTAGCTTTCCCTGAAATATTTAAACCGAGTTTATGTAGGTCCTTTTACAGGGGGCTACATAGGTACATTCATTATTAAATGTGTACAAGAGTATATGGAACTTGGTTGCAAAAAAATTTGACGTAATAAAACCTTGCCTCAGACCTACGATATTTCACCTGTCTCAACACTCCAACAACATAATTCCAGCAAAGACCTCACAAGGCTTTAAAAATCTCCTTTCCCTCCAACAAAGACCTTTTGAAACTTTCCTTGCTACTCTTGGAACATCTATCTAGCTAGCGTTGGTACATCTTTCCCTATAGTTGCTGACTTCCGCACTATTGTTGCAAACATTCCTCACTACTGTTGAAAGCTTCACTAGCATTACTTCAATATATACCACTCTTGATGCTGCATTTCTCCCTATTGTAGCAATTTTCCTTGCAGTTGCTTCAACATTTATTACAACTGTTGCAACATTGATGCAAAATCAGCAGACTGCAAACCAGAAACTCAAACCGAAAAACATAATGTTTCGTTTACGGTTACCGTTTCTTGTTGATATCAGTTTCGTTCGGTTTTTTACGGTTTTAAATTTTTACGGTTTCGGTTACCGATTACATGTTCCTAAACACTATTTTATTTTTCGGTTTCTCCATTAATTTGTTTTATTAAACTGCTAGACAACCGTTTTATAATAAATGGTTTAAAGTAGTCCCAGATATCCAACAACAAGACATTCACAAGAACAAGGAACTACAAAAATGTCTCAGTATTTCTAATTGGTCAAAAGTTGCACACGTTTCTCAGCTCCAATGCTTATTCACTACATCTATTTGCATACAGTTTGATACCAAAGCGTACTACATGTTACCCCGCTACTCGGGGATCATCGCATTCTATATAATAAAATAAACATCGCTACTTTGTTGTTCAGCAGTGTTTGTAAACAACCCTCAGAAAGTTTCCACTGGGTGCTGGAAGAATCATTCGCTCCTTCCAGTCGCTATAGTTTAATGCAACCTGAAGGCTTATTCACACGATGCATCTTTTCAACGTGCAACGGTTTAGCGAAACTGAGGTTCCACGAAATCGGCCTGTTCACACATGAAGTCTGAAGCGCGAAACCTGCAACGTATTGAATAACGAGAATTTTGCCAAATCCTGCCTTTGCACCGGGAATATAAAGCGTTTTGCACCGAATTGATATGAAGTCTGCACTGTGTGAAAAGACAGTCTGCTTTATTAATACCACTCCATAAACTTCGTCAGATTCAGCTCACTGGGTTTGCTAGGCCTGCCAAACCCAGGAACGATCAAGAATGACAAAGAACAAGCGGATTATCTCGAAGTATTTTGGACATTTTTGCACTCCTAAAAGATAAGTTATCCTATCATGTTTATATGCAGTGCTTGCACTCGTCATGACTGTTGATAAATCTGCACAGCACGATCAATTCATACTGCTAACCCATATTGCCCGTATGCAACCCGTACGCACCGCTTCTCCGCTTGTCGATCGCCGCCATGTTTGTCTTGTACAAGGCTAGTGGTTGCAGTAAGGTGCCCATGCGATTTTTCCGTCTATTATGAGAGCCCTAGCTTTGTACCTGCTCCACGAGTGGTAACTTTAGCGCACTACTATGCTTCTCACGCGCTCAAAGTCTTTATGAAAATTACTGATTTAGTGGTTTTTGATGACGCTCAGCAAGTTTCTAATTGGAACCATATGTCTATTTTCACTCACTAAAAGTTAATTGTCATTTTTACTTAATTAGCAAACTAATTAGTAAGTATCGCACACTTTCTGACGTCCGCCACCACGAATAATGCGGCCCCAAGAAAATTGTTCTTTTACCACGAATACACTAATTTGACTAATTTTTGTTATTCTTATGTGAAACACCCTGTATATATATCTGTCAATTACTTTATATGAAACGTCAATCTACATCTTTTTCTTTCTTTCTGTGTTTTTCCAAAATTGTTACTCGAGACACGTTTCAGACGAAATGAATACCAGGTGTTGTTTTCTGCCAGCTCTGCCTTATAGTCAATTTACCTCATTTCTTTATACTCGCTACTGCAGGTCAGGAACAATGGTGGTTTTGATAGAACCGAGTTGGATGGACATCTAAGAATTCTAACTTATTATTTAATACCTTGAAGGTGACAGATACTGAATACATGTAGCGATTGTAGGAGTGTGGCAGATTTAGAAATAGAGACTTTTCATTATAAGCTCGGCCACTGATTCCAACTAAGTATTCTTAAAGGGGCAGTGCAACGATTTTAATGTTGAAAGAATTGGCAGTTTGCATTTTTTATATTGTTGATGCAAGCCCAAGTCACCAAAAACGCGTCACCTTTCCCCGAAAAACTGCTATTCTGCTGCGTAATCGCAAAGCAAAAAATGAATTATTGGCCGATCTGCAGCCGCCTGTCGGGTTACGGGAACTAAAATGACACCGTCTCTGGGGGTACGCGGAAGTCAACAAACCCTGTCGCCTCCGCTGCTACACTCGCCGTGAGCCCCGCGGTGAACGGTCCTTTGTGTCGATCGCTCGCCGCGACCTTCGACGAGCCTAATCCTTTCAAAGTTGACAATCGCCGAGGAAGCGGCTGGTCTCTGAAGAGAGACCCCAAGGGGAAACTACGTGAACCTCCAGAGTACGTCACTCGCAAGTCGACGTGGAGAGTGGAGGGGCACTTTGACCTTCGATCTATTTCATTTTTTTAAAATAAGAACTAGCGCTCGCAAGAAAATACGGTTTTCTGCTTTTCGTTCCATAGGTGACGCCGATTAATTTCCGCAGTTAATTGGCCAAAGTCTGAATATTGTTGCACAGCCCCTTTAATCCTAAATTTAGGCTGAATGAAAATGTATTACCAGATGCACCACTCGCTGACGGTAACTCTGCAAATGGCCCCAACATTTAAAGGTCCCTCCTCAAAGTCATTTTTGAAAAAAACTAAAATTCTTATTTTCCGGTTAGTATCGGTTACCGGTAAATAATTTACAGTTACGGTTAAGGTTTTCATAAATTTCAAATAACTGTTTCGTTCCAGTTACGGTTACCGAAAAAGATTCTTTCCTAAACGGTTTCGGTTATGGTTTGAACCCCTGCTGCAAACCTTGTTCGGAGGGAGGCATTCCCTTCACCCCATCAATGATCACGCTAGACAAATATGACTGCCAACGTCAGAGACCTTAACGTGCATGCTGGTCACAGCAGTATGTTTTTGCAACACGCTACCGCACCCCTTGTCACGTCGCACCATCACACAACTAAAAAGATCTCGTGCAGCGCTAACAAGCAATGGCAGCATAGAGGCACGAAATTAATGTCCTGGGAATAACAACTTGAGAAAAATTGACTGTTTGGCAATTATACACAGCCAATTCAGTTGTAGCGGCGCTTGGAATCACTTTTGCCGGATGTTTGAAGTTTTGCCTGAAATCGTTGGAAACATTCTTCCGTCCGTCAGAAATGTTCAAACAGTTTGCGACGGAGCGAAATTCCTTCGCCAGAGTTTCCTAACGCGGTGTACCGAAAGCTCAGGAAGTGGCATTTCCGTACCATAAGAATGGCCAATAGACACTTTCTGAAATCCAGTCTGGCCACATTGATAACTATCGCCATCTATGTGTACATCATTCCTGCGTGCTAATGGCGACCTTTTGATGGCTGGTGAAGGAAGTATTTTGAAAACTGGCATCGCTGCGGAACACAAACACTCTAGACGATAGTTTGCTCTAATTGTTTGATGTCACTGCAGACGAGACTTACAAGCTGCTATGCGCTACGCACTTGATGGCGTCGTGTAAATCCTTGGAATGCTCGGCTCTGGCACGCCCCAGACAGATCATGACAATAACATGTGGTGAATTGTATCGAGAGTTTTACTCAACTAAGCGCCTTGTAGAGTAGTAGTTTACTGATACCACCGAAACTGAAACGAGTAGGAAAATCTGCACAGCGAACACCACGGCAACTTTGGTATGTCTGCGGCCGACAAATATGGGCTAGATTTTGACCGCCATTAGAACGCAAAAGTTTAGACTGGTATTTGAGCCACCATACGGCACTGAATTTGCAAAAGGGTCTATGGGGCCCGTTCCGCACGAAGTACCAAGACGGCGGCGTCCGTAAAAGAATCGGGAAATGGCGTGCCGGTACTCGAAGCCGTGGGTTCTCAAACCGGGTTCCTAGGAACACGGGGCATTCCCAGAGTACCCCCATGGGTTAACTGAGCTCCCAAACCTTCTAGACCGTTCCTGCCCACAAGTAAAGCATTTTCCTAGTTTAAGCACTATTTTGGCAGATCTAAGCCACCCCCCTGCCAATCTATGTATAACTATGAGCCAGATGCTCCCTAGAATGCCCATTATTTTTTAAAAAACAAAAGCTCTTTAAACTCCTGAACTGCTCTACTGCGTCAATGTTGTGACTGGGAGGGCTTCCACGGCTATCGCTCAAGGCGAGCAAGAGCCTGTCGAGGCTGAGGACCCCTGCCCCAGAGGCCCGTACACACGCTTGCGCTTGCTCGCGATCGAGTTCTTGCGATTTCTCATGATCAGAGAACATGCTAGCATGCCGGCGCCGCCTATGGCGTGGACCTGGAACTACATTTAACTGGTGCGGAGGTTTTGCAGCATCTGCAAGGTCAAACGTGCTACAGTCCACGAGAAACTAACGCTGTCAAAAGTTTTTCGGGCCGAAAAGGAACGAATTAAGTGTGAAAAGAAAAGAAAGGAAATGTACGGAAACTGTGTAAGGTGGTCGGTTGGGCGAGTCAGTTCCGATGAAATGTGGTAAGAGTTGCACAGAGAACGACGGGAATAGAGGAGAGATACGCATAGACGACAGATGAGCACCGGGAAACCGCGAGTGCTCCACGGCAGCCCGATAGGTTGTGCCGGTGTATTGTCTCGTCGTAAGAGATCTTAAGGGACATAGGAAAAGGAAAAAAAGCTTTTATTAAAACAGCCTGGATGGGGAAAAGGATATCATAAAATAAATTTACAATGGAAAATATTTTTCTTAGAGCTATATTTACGGCCGCGAAATGAATTTATAGTTGGCACCTGCGGGAACCGCCACTAGTCACGTGGTAGACCTGTGCGCCACCGGAGCCGTTCAGTGCCCCCGCTGAAGTCCCCAGAACCCCCATGCTGCCGTTGCACACTCAGCGTGGTGCACCAGCAGCTGAACGCGTTTCTCATGCCGGCGCCACCGCCACGAATTTCTGACTGGCACACAAGTCTATCCTGTGGTGCTTGCGCTCTTACAGGAGCTTCCTATGGGCTCTAATAGTTACTTATTAACCTTCTTTTTTTGTTGCACTTAAAATAAAGATTAATAGGCAACTTTTAGAGCCCATAGGAAGCTCCCAAAAGAGCGCAAGCACCACGTGACTATAGCGGCCAGTTACGTGACCATAGCGGCCATTTCTCTGCGGGCTCCCGTGGGCGCCAGCTACGAATTCTTTTTGCGTCATAAATATAGCTCTAAAATATGTTTTCGTTGTAAATTTATTTTACAACATCCTTTTTCCATTCAGGCTGTTAAAAAAAAAAACTTTTTTCCCCTTTGCATGTTTTTAAGGGGTTTTAAGGCTCAAGGTCGTAAGCAGTGGCAAGTGTGTGAAGTAGCCACAGGAGTGGCTAATAGAGGCTCTAATAGCACCTGCAAAGGCCTTCTCGCTGCCTGTGATGACGATGGCTCCGACAGTAGAGTCCTTGTTCAGTTCCTCGATGGCATCACCCAGCTCCTTCATGAGGGGACTGCAGAGGGCATTGAGGGCCTTGGGCCGGTTCAGTGTGATCAGCGCCACATTCTGCTGGGCTCCCCTCTTCTCCACCAGGATGTGCTGGTACGAGGCTGCCATAAGAGACAGCGAGTTCGGAATCAAATGAAAGCATCTGACGCGCTAATCATGCCTGCACGAGCTTAGTCGCATTGCCCAATGTAGAAAGGTAAAACATTTAGCATTATTTCTTTCAGTTCGGGAGAGCCCAGCATGGCAGAAACGCAAGTAGGCCGTAGCATAGTGCGATGATGCACCTAATGATGATCTCGAAACTAACCTCCAAGTCAATGATTTTGCTTAATTGAATTCCCTATCTGCCACATCGATGCAACGAGGCACGACATGACAAGGTGCGATGTGACGACGCAACGAGCAGCGTACCGTATCGCAGGATAGAACTGCCGAGGAGCAGCTTTAAGACGTGCTGCCTCTTGCGTGAGTTAGCCATACAAGTGTCAAGACTATGCGTGCACGCTCGCTCGAAGTTCACAGGGCAAGAATGTTGTCAAAAATTAAAAGGTTATATCCCGGATGCGAGATGAACTTGACGTGCGTTCTACTAAATTTAGAGGAAAATTGATGTTGCCTGACCCGACATCGGGTAACAACAATTTCCTGCTTGTAATTTGGGGTTTACTTTTTGGGGTTCATTTTCTTTCCCACAGATTTGGCGTGTTTTTGTGCCTAATTGTCGGGGTAGGACAAGAAAGTTGGCATTTATAAAAACTCAGGCTAAACAAAAAAAAAAATAAATAAATAGGACGCAGACGCGGGAATTTTTAATATGTGCCGTGGTATGCAATCAATACACTAGATGGCGCTGGAAGCTCATAGTGTGTAGAGTTCCTGTATAGGCGCCCTACGGGGCGGATCAGTGGCCGAGTGGGCTAAAGCGCACACCCAGCTCGACGCGTGTGGAGCGAAAGCTCGCGCTGCAGAACCCAGGGATCCTGGGTTCGAGCCCCACCCCTGCCCGCTTCGATCTGGATGAGCATCAAACCAACATGCGGTTGTGTATCACTACTGCGTGAGCACGTTAAAGACCCCAGGTTAGCAGTCGTACTGCACTGGCGAAATTGCTCATCTACAGTGTAAACCAGTGTCGCCCCATCCTGGCAGACCGACCTTACGCTGTATGAACACTAAACGTCCAATTTGACTTTTGGCGCCCTACGGGAGCCAGAGTTGAGCGTTCATCCCCGTAGTGCCCGCATTCCTGCACGGCATTCGGAGTCTGCTCCTCACGTAACTGAACTCGGCGAATAGCAGGGGAACGTACGCCGAGGCGCGTGCAACATCTACTTTCTTGCACGGCATTTGAGTCGGCTCCTCACATGATCAAATCTCGGCGAATAGCGCGCGGCGGCACGTGAAAAACAGACGCGTAACTCTGGCTCCCGTAGGGAGCCGTTACAAGAACTCTAATAGTGTGTGATGCTGCAGCGAGATGGCGCAATTTGCCGAAGTACCTAGAAAAGAAGTACCGACAACAGAAGGAAACAAGATAAGAGGTCTGGTTCCCAAAGAAAGAAGCAGCCCCGCAAACGTTTCAGTGCGGGCTCTGTTCGGTTTTCCCGATTCTGATAAAACCGGCTCGGGGCCTACTTTTAGAAGTTTGAATATCATTCGCGTTTTAGCATCGCCAGCCTTGTGCCTGCTGCACAAGTGAAAACGTTAGCGTTAAAGTTGACGTCGAAGTATTAGGCACGGCTCATATATCGCCCGTATTTCACAAAATTAGAATTGCCTATGCGTCGCAGACACCCAACCTCATCCTGCTGTTCTACAACAATCATCCAGATGACAGTTACTTGGATGGATGGATGGATGGATGGATGGATGAGGCTGAGCTCTTTGAATCGGGCGGCAACTTCCGCCACCCAGCCAGCCTTTTTCTTTTAGTTGGGGAGCGAGTTTTGCTGGTTCCACCGATCACTGACGTCGCACTCATCCCTCCCCGAGAAACATCCCTCGTGTGAATACCCTATTATGCTCGATCGCCGTTTGTTTTTTGGAATGCGGTACACGGCTGACTGGATTTGGATTTGCAGGCTGTTTCCTTTTAACGGCGGAAACTACATTACGAACTGCTTCTGTATCCGTCCTAGCCTCATACTGCTTCCAGCAATGCCCAGGTCCTGCCCACCTGCAAGATTTCTTTCTCCAGGTCTCCAGTAGCCGCTTTGTTCTCTCGATCGCGTTCGCGGCATTCAAAATGCACTCAGCCGCTGCCGCACCAGCTCTGCCCGCACCGACAATGTCACCGACTCCTCTGTCGCCCTCTGGCACCTCTCCTGGCTCAAAACGTGAGAGCCTGCTCCAGACTCACTCCAGTTGGTTGGTGCAACTGCAGGATCTTCCGCGACAGCACCACATGCTCCACGGACTCCTCCTCCTCTCAACAGATGGCGCACAGCAAGTCCGCCTTGTCCCTTCCACATTTCACCCACCACTGCTTCATTCTCAAAGTTCCGGAGCAAGCCTCAAAGAGCAGACTGCTTCCCAGCGCATTGTTGAAGAAGCGTTCTTTACGTATTTCCCTCAGATGGGTGATGTAGATCTGGAGTGCCGGCTTGTCCGCTGCCCTCTTCTCTCACACACGGGTCTCAGCAGCGCTGACCCGTTCCTGCAGCTTCCTCCATCCAACACTCGTCTCCTCCGGCCTGTCGATCATCGCTGGTGGCACCCTGTACTTCGCCGACGGCCGACAGACAAAGCACTGCAGTAGCAAACGTCGGGCCCGGCACAGTCATTGCCCTCCGCAGACAGCGTGCCACCTTCATTCTGTTAAACACCCAAAGTGCCCTTGCCTTGAGCCCATGCTGGCCTCGTAGCACCTTCTCGCGCATCCGGTGCTCACAGTCCGCCAATTAAACCGGTCCCGTCGACAGCTGGGAACCTAGGTTGGTGTTACGAGTGTGGGAAGAAAAGAACACACGTCCGAACCAGCTGACGGTCTGCATCACACTACCTCTTTTTCTTTTATTAGCATTGTTCTCTGCCACTATGCTTTCTGGTGCGTTGGTGGCGCTAACTGACTCTTAACAATCCTCCCCCTTTAATGTGTTCGCTCATTGCTCATGGGGAGTAACGCTGAACGGGCCGTCTGTCTCTTGCACTCCGTCTTGGAGCGACGGGACTCGGTTCAACCATGACGGGTGTGTCGACCATGCTTGGATTCGCTGGAGGGCAGGTTTCCTCTGTCGATGTAGACTGCTCCTCGGGTCGAGCCTGGCTCTGTGAAGTCGGCTCCGTCGGTTGTGAAGTCGGCTCCGTCGGTTGAAGCACAGAAGACTGTTCCTGAGGATGGGTCTCTGGCTGCGGTGGCTGTTGCATGGTGTTTGGTCGAAGATGGTCACCATGCCGATGCCAAGATGTTCCGTCTGGAAGTTTGAGCCGAACAGAAGAGGCACTCGCTGGTCCAACAACGGAAGCGGCCACCCAAGGTGGTCCGGGTCTAAAATTTCTTGCGTATACTGTTGTCCCGGACTCCATCAGTGATACCCGACGGCAACCTTGGTCAGCATGTATTTTCTGCTTGAGTTGCTTAAACTGAACGGTAGTTTTCAGGCTTGGATGCATTAAGTCCAAAGGTGTCTTTATCTTCCTGCCCATAAGCAACTCACAGGGCGCGCGGCCTGTCAAGTCGTGCGGCGTCGTTCTGTAATGAAAAAGTACTCTGGCAACCTGGGTCTTGAAGTCGCCTGGTGCGCTTTTCTTTACCTTGTCTTTGATTGTTTGTACCACTCGCTCTGCTGCTCCATTGGAGGCGGGGTGGTACGGTGGGACCAGCATTCGACGGATTCCGTTGCGACTTAAAAAATCAGCGTATTGGCTGCTGACAAACGCTGGTCCATTGTCGGAGACGATGATGTCAGGCAGTCCATGTTGGGCGAAAACTGTCCTAAAAACAGAAATGGTAGCATCTGTCGAAGGTGAAGGAACAGGATGAACCTCCACCCACTTGGAGAAAGCATCTACCATGACGAGATAGTAATGGCCCATGAAGGGGCCTCCAAAATCTACATGAAGCCTAGACCAGGGCTTGTCGGGAAACGGCCAAGGAGTAATTGGGATGCCACGAGGTGACTTGTGATATGTCTGACAAGTAGCACAGTTCTTTACTTGGTCTGTGATGGCGCTGTCAATTCCAGGCCACCAGACATGGCATCTGGCAATCATCTTGGTTTTTTCCACTCCAGGATGTCCAGCATGCAGTAATTGAAGGACTTGTGCCTGCATGAGCTTGGGCACAACCACACGCGATCCCCACAAGAGACAGCCCTCGTGCAGGCTGAGTTCATTGTACCTTGCAGCAAATGGAATGTAGTCTCCTCCCACTGGCAGCGGCGTTCCGGTGAGGACAGCGTGGACAACCTGAGAGATCACGGGGTCTCTCCTTGTCATTCGAGAAATAGCTGCAGCTGATAGAGCATCAGGGTAGGCCCTGTCAAGCATAAACACGTCGGCTGGCGTCGAATCAGGCGCGTCGTTCGTTGGAAGAGGCAGCCTGCTCAGGCCGTCGGCATGGCCTACCATCCTTCCAGGCTTGTAGATTAGCTTGAACTGGTAGCCCGAAAGGGTCAGCGCCCACCTTGTAACTCGTGGAGACGCTTGACATGGCACGCCTCTGTCGGAGTTCAACAGTCCGAGCAACGGCTTGTGGTCGGTCACTGCTGTGAACGGTCTTCCCCAAAGGTATTGGTGGAACTTGCTTACACCGAAAACCAAAGCCAGAGCTTCTCTGTCCACTTGACTGAAGTTCTGTTCAGCAGGAAGTAGCCGTCTTGAAGCGAACGCTACTGGTCGCTCCACTCCATCACTTCCGAAGTGTGCCAGCACAGCACCAACGCCATAGGGCGAAGCATCGCAGGTGAGTAGGAGATCCTTCTTTGAATCGTAATGCACAAGAACGGGTGCAGTTGTCATGAGTTTCTTGCTTTCAACGAAAGCTTGCTCTTCTTCCTTTCCCCACGACCATTTCTTGCCTGCCATCAGTAGAAGATGCAATGGCCGTAACGTAGACGAAATGTTTGGCAAAAACGTCGGTAAAAGTTGAGCAGTCCAAGGTAGCTTTGAAGCTCTTTCACGTTGCAAGGAGCAGGAGCGTTGACGATCGCGTCCACTTTGTTTGGGCTTGGAGTGAGTCCCTGCTTGCTAATGACATGGCCAAGGTACTCTACTTCAGGCTTGAAAAATTGGCATTTCTCCAACTTCACCTTAAGGCCAACATCTTGAAGCCTCTGAAGAACGGACTTAAGGTTCTTCACGTGGTCTTGATCGTCAACTCCCGTGACAATGATGTCGTCGAAGTAGACCGCTACTCTTGGTAGGCCTCGGAAAAGATTTTCCATTTCTCGTTGGAATATTGCTGGAGCAGAAGAAGATTCCATGGCGCGTGCAGTTTGAACAGCAACCTCGAAGGTGAGGTCCGGAATTTCAAGAAGTCGAGTCTGAATCACGGCGTCGTTTATGCCGCAAACTATTCTGTCTCGTAGCATTTTCTCCAGCTCAGCACCGTAGTCACAGTGCTCCGATAAGCTCTTCAGCGCTGCAATGAAGTCACTCACAGATTCAGTTTCGGAACGAACCCTTGAATTAAAGCGGAAGCGCTGAACCACGGAGGACGGCGTAGGGGCGCAATGCTTGCCGAGAATGGCCAGGATCTCGCTGAGGGTCTTGTCTTGGGGTGCCTGCGGCTTCACCAGGTTCCGAAGCAAAGAGTAAGTCCTCGGGCCGCAGCAGCTCAGGAAAATGGATCTCGTCTTTGCAGCTGGAACATCGTTGGCAAAGAAGAATTCGTGGAGTTGTTCCACGTATGAAGGCCATTCGCCGCCTCCCCCTCGAACGGTTCGATCCTGCCGAACGTCGGCATGGTCCTCTTTTACCTCGTCGCCATTTTGTTACGAGTGTGGGAAGAAAAGAACACACGTCCGAACCAGCTGACGGTCTGCATCACACTACCTCTTTTTCTTTTATTAGCATTGTTCTCTGCCACTATGCTTTCTGGTGCGTTGGTGGCGCTAACTGACTCTTAACAGTTGGACATTTACATGTATGTTTTAAAAGATGACGGAAGTTACGCATTGGCGTCCGATTAGTGGAGGATATTGCCTCCACCAATCAAACGCCAATAGGTCACTTTCGTAACCTTTTGAAACATACATGTAAATGTCCAACCTAGGTGCCCACAACTATCAAGTGGCAGTACGAGGACGCGAACGGGATGTCCTTCCCTCGTAGGATCACCGGCTCACTCTCCGTCCACCCTCCCAGGCTCCCCCAACGCAGCACGGCACGTTTCTGGGCGCTGAAACATAGCCCCAGCCGGTCCCCATGTCACGTGTACACATCAAGGAGTTCCTGTCAACCAGAACTCGATTTCGCCGTCAGCACGACGTCATCAACGTAGAGCAAACCAGGAAGCGTCTGGGGCACCTTACGTCCATCCATCATCACGCTTGTGTTTGGCCACCATGTTTACTAACAATGTGTTGTTGTACCTTGTGGATAGGGGCGTTTAAAAAGAGAGGGGGTGGGGCATAGTCGCACTGATGGTCTAAGGCCAGCCCTGGTGCTGTCACTGTAGCCGAGCGTACTGATGATCATGCACGCCACTTCCACCACTCTCCTGCGAAAGGGTGCCTTGCACGCTGCAGGATAACCTTAATAAATACATAAAAAAATAAATTACTACAAAGCGGACTGAAAAAATAAATAGTTGGTAGTTGTTCATACATGAGGAGTTTAGTCTGCCAGAACATGGCGACATTGTTACCCACTGTAGATGAGCAATTTAGCCAGTGCAGTACGACCACTGGCCTGGGGTCTTTAACGTGCACCACGCAGTAGTGATACACGACCGCACGCCGGTACGATGCTCATCCAGATCGAAACGGGCAGGGGTAGGGATTGAAGGCAGACTGAAAAGTTCACCACGCCGATGCCCTTGAAAAGACGGCAAAAAAGAGGAAAACAAAAACGATAACTCGATAAGCTTTCCACTCACCACTCGCTAGTCTTCGTTTGAGGACCTCGAGGCCGGTGAGAGCTTTCCTAGGAGCTAGAAGCGTTCTCAAGCAGAGCGCAGTGTTCATCTTTACCTGGCTTTAACTTTTACGAGGTATGAAGTTGAGATTTATGTGCAACGCGCTCTTAGATCGACCACGCAACCACGTTGCCACTGGACACGCCACCGGGCTGAAAAACTGAGATATCTTGCACGCACGAACAAGCTGCGCCGCAGATCAAGTCGCTCAAACACTGCAAAATTAAATCCGTAAAAACTGTAAATCTCGCAGGGCCGGCTCATGCAGAGTCAGCCGAAGCGCATTTGTCGTCTTAAATATTTCCTTACAGTCACAGGTATAAATGATTATTTTAAATAATTTATTTTTGCATTTTAAAACCTTCTATTTAAAATAAATAGTCGCTTATTTCATTATTTTTTAAACATCCTTTGAAATACGAGACTGATACTTCTGGCGATGCAAGACGTTGGCTTGTAATAAATGATGGCGGATGTTGTTTTTCAGCGCTTGTCGAGGTGGATTTTCTCCGGAATCGAGCGATAACCCACAATTTCACGCGTCAAAATGAACATCTGGCCCGGAAACCGGTACGGCAACGGCCTCCTCTTTGCGGGCTTCAACCAGGACCAAGGTAAGCGGACCGACTCGGCGCCGACACGGCGCCGACTCGACGTAAACAAGTCTGCAGGCGTGTCAAAAAAGAAGGGAATCGTACCCATGTCCCTCCCGTGTCTCGCGCAGCACGCAGCAGGCGCGTACGAATCTTCGTCGTCGCCGTTCATTTCTCTCGCGCGTGCAGACATCGTCTTTATTCGAGGTATCGGAGGGTGGGTCATTTTTTTCGGAGAGGAACGGAGCCCCGCTTTGAGCCGACGTCTTGGGTTCCCTGGGATCGCGCGAGGTACGCGTTGAGGCGTTGATAACGAGGTCACTTGCCCTGGGTGTCTTTGCCAGCGCTGTCAGGCTTGAAATATGACCGATGCACGCGTACTCGGGAGTCTGGAGTACTCGTTTGGTCTATCCGCGGGGCCCCCGATGCGGGTAATAAAATCGGTCGGTGCTGCGGGCCTCTTGACACGGACCTACGGTCTTCCGGTATGCTTTAGAATACCGAAAGCCTGTATGTCTAGGCAACGGAAAGTTGGTCGACCCCAACGGATGTCTCGTGTCTCCGCTGTAAACGAGGAACTTAGCCGGTGCAATACGGCCGCCAGCTTGGGGTCTTTGCGTGCATAACGCGGGCACTACTACTACTACTCGTCGGAAATGCCACAAAGTTGCCCGCGAGTGTAGTGCTTGTTACACGAAAATGAACTTGAAGCGGGTTGGTAAAGATGATATGAAAAACACGAAAGTTTAAAACATGTGGGACGAAGACAGGCGGTGCAGTTCTTTCAACTAGTAACCATCATTTAACGACGCCACCCTTAGTGCGTCAGCCCTTCTCTTTCCTGACCCCAGGATCCAACGGAAATATAAGAAAACCCTCGGAAAAACAGAAGAAATCCAGGATGAAGAATCTGTTAAGGAAGAAGAGAAGAAAAAAAAATAATGTAAGGGAAGTGGTAAAGGGGTACTGAATCGAAACTTAAAATATACCTTTCACGTTCAGAAATACACTAGACGTGATCAACTCTATCTGCTAATGACAATCACATGGAACGGATGGCTGTATTTTTCTTTCTTAATGTTTGATTTTGGCGATCGCTTCAAGATCAGCCATCGAAGAGCACGGTGCATCTCAGGATATTTGTCGAGCCTGTGACTTGCCCGCGATGTCATCGGCCTCCCTAGGGCCAAGCGTACCGTAGTTATGAGCGTTGACACTTGGTGGCGTTGATGCGTTACTACCTCGCTTAGTCAGAATGCCCAAGGGCCATAACATATCACCGGGAGATTGCAGAGCCAGCGGAGCTGTGCATGCTATGACAACAGGTAGTGCATCGTCTGCTCCGCGACTTGGTCGACATGGCGACATTGGCCAGCGTCTGTTTTGGGCACGAGCTTGCTGCTCTTTGAACGAGACGACATTGCCACGAGTCGGCTAAGGTATCTAAGGTACCTCTTAGCTCGCAGGAGGTGAGATGCTGGTAGATTTAACACCTTATGTTGTTTAAGGTGATGGCAGGATGTGGCGATTGCTGCTTACCTGATCTACCGCCGACTGAACACAACGACCAGACTCGGTCTCGGTAAGGGTGCCAACTTCGCGGATAAATATAGCTTTGAAGGCGCCATACCAGTTGACATCCTCCATATGTTAAAGCGAGCAGGGAAGCAGGCCAAATCAGGTGAGGCAGCACGGTAATGGCATCACTCGAGTATTTCACGCAGCGCATCGCATCGATAGTGGTGTGACAGCAGCATTATTACGCCACTGCAAAGAAACGCGTACACCACAAGGAGTTTGCGGCCTTCTTTGTCACAAGGGCGACTGCTAAACAAACGAAGGGGAGGCATTGGCGTAGAGGAAGCTTGCGCTGGTCTCGACGGAATGCGACTTTCCAAGCGAAGGCACAGAGCACTGAAAACACGACTGTATCATCATCACATCATCACGCAAAAGCTACTGCAAAAAAGTGCTCGCATCGCCACGATTTTGCAACGCGACTTGTCTCAATGGCGAACACTAAACGAACGGGGATGGAACTGCTGCGCCAATAGTGCCACAGTGTGCCTAATGACTTTTCATGCGCCACGCTGATACAAAAATAGAAATAACAACAAAATTGTGCCAAGGTGCGCAAAGAACTTGGGGACGAAGGGGAGTGAGCAGTGAGGTGTATGATGGAGCAATATTCGATCTGCCAGATCGTGACTTCGGTGATTGTGCTTTGAAGCGATTTGGCGGTGATGTCACGAAAGTGCCTTTGACAGCAGACTTGCTGCAAGCTGTGAAGAAGTCTCATAAAGTTTACACAGAAAGGCTAGAGGAGAGTGAAAGGCAAGACGACGAGAGGCAGGAGAGGAAGAACAGTGATGCGAGGGAAGCGAGTACGAAGAGAGCTCGTCTTCAGGAAGAAGAGCAACAACTTGAATAGCGCATCATCTGTTCGCAGACATGCTTGAGCATGCGCAGTCATCGATTGAGTTGGGTCTCAGACAAAAAGGAGATGGAGAAGACTGAGTCTGGACAAATGCTGTTAGCGGAGGCTAATGCGAAATTGGCTCAGAATCTCGAAAAAGTGAAGTGTATCAGTGAGCAATTGACGAGTCCCAATGGATTTATATGTGCAAGGACATTTATTATCTTATTCTAGTCACTGAAAAGTGAAAGACCAGTTTTGTACCTGCATTTTATCTTTCAGTACACCTTACCAGTCAATGCTGAGCAGTGAAAGCTATTTGTACCGGTTTATATTTACCTCTTTGTAATTCGGTTTTATCACGTGTCACACTGTCATGGGCAGTTTTGCTTCATATGTTTTGTGTAATTTGCACGTAATTTTGCGAAAAATATTTGCAACTAAAAATTTGATTAAAACTACCATTAGGTTCATTCACATGGAGTTATCTGCATGGCATATTTTCTATAGTTTTAAAACCCGGTTGACATTTTGCCTCTATTTTAACATTCTTAAAACTACTATGCTACTCCCAACTTGCTCTAAGACCTCGTTTTTGCTGCTCCCAGCCTGCTCCAAACTGCAGATTTTTCTGCTCCCAAGATTGCTCCAAAGTTCCTTCGGCCAGTTCCATACCTAAACGAATAAAGAGAAGCGATTGGCACCGCTTTCGTCAGTCTCGTTCGTCTCGTCCAACGAGTCTTACTATCCGTAGCACTTAGCACGTTGACGGCAACTAAGTTGGTGGGCGAGATGATCGCTGAATTCCCACATCGTTGCACAGACACTACCGCACACAAAAGCAGATACCAGCAGAGCTCTGCGACGTAAACCTGGGTCACTTCAAGGTCTGCTTCCCTCAGCGAGAACTACGTTGGAAGCAGTGCACACCATGTTAAAAAAGATAGTTCATCAGTCCCTGACCTTAGTAACATCTAAAGAAGGTGTGGAAGCGAGTGACTGGTAGAGTGAATCTAAGGTGGCCGGCTGTGCTTTGGCTTTCTTCACCAAACCTTCGGTATTACATTCTGGCCTAGGTAATCTGTTCTCGTGAGCGTACCTCCCATATAGTGGTGCTGCCATCAGAAGCCGACGCCATGACAACATTCCATTGAAGCTTCATAACCAACAACCAGGTGGTTTTTAGTTATCATTTGATTCAGTTTAAAATATGGTTCTTGCATTTTCCAACTAAATGTTAATGTTTCTGAGGTTCTACTGCTGTCTACGTCATGTTGAAGCAAAGAAAAGCTCTCCACAGTTTTGTTTCCGTATCCCTTTGAGGTAACATTGCCGTTAAAGTGGAGCTCCAATGTCAATTTCGACGTTTTCAACAGAACATTTTTTTCTAAAAGAGCCTAAAGCGACGAATAAATTTCTCTCTAAACTTTTAAAATAATCTTTAATTGCAGAATTACTATGAAACCGAAACTAACCTAGAACTCGACTGTTCTGCCATCTTGTTGTGACGTCGGATGTCGTATGAACGTACAAACATCAGCGCATGGGCAGCTTGAGCCTGTTTTGCCCAGCGTAAAAAGCAGTCAAGAGGCCGTTGCAATCGTCAGTGGGAAATAACGGACTCCGATTCATCAAGCTTCTCCATATGGCCAGCAAACATTACAAGATTGTAAGCACGCTTTTTCAGAAGATTCACCGTTTGCATTCACTCGATCTGCCGGCGTGTGGACCCAGATGCCCCTCCAAAAGCAGAATGGTACGGAAAGCTTTTTTCGCTGGCATGGTGCAAACTGCTTTCTAGCACGACACAAACGCTAGAAGCCAGCGTTCGCGTCGAACTGTTCGGCGGACCCGCTTTATGTTGCAGAACTTCTCGGTCAGAAACCGATAAGATGTCACTCTTCTGCATTCCTTTGTGGTGTTATTGCACCCCAAAACACATCACCGATTTCTTCGCCCTCCATTACATGCTGCAAATAGCCTAAACCGGACACTATCTGCACAAACAGACTCACTATCGCCACAAAGCCGTGGAGGAAGAAGCTTCGTCTGCTCTCGAATGCATTTGACATTGCAAGCACCCCTGCTCGTTGCCAGTAGAGTGGCAGTTGGCGATTCGAAAGGTGTTTGGATAAACCTCGATGACCATCAATATTTTGCCGGCAACGATTTCTACTTTGCCTCGCCTTGCCTTGAGTTATCCAAGACTGAAGTAGAGTTTCTGAGGCAGGAGTGAAAGTAGTCTGCTCCTTTTCTTTTCTTATTTTTTCTATTTCTTCCTTCCATTCTTCTTCCTTTTCTTTCTTTTTCGTTATCAGCAATGTTACCTTCACCGTTCCCTTACATTCTTTTTCTCTTCCTTAACAGACTCTTCTTTCTCCTGGGTTTCCTCTTTTCTTACGAGGTTTTTTTATTTTCTGAGGGATGTTGGGGTGAGGGAAGGGAAGGGCTGACGCATTGAGGGTGGCATCATTATATGTCGGTTACTAGTTGAAGAAACTGTACTGTTTATTTCCCCACTTGTTTTATTCTTTTGTCTTTTTCAAATAGTGTTTGTTCACTCGCGCTTTCAGTATTCTTGCAATGTGCCAACTAGACCTTCTGTTCATCTTTTCTTGAGTGCGACTAATTTGTTCTCTTTTTGGTGTCGCAGGTTGTTTTGCTTGCGGCATGGAGACCGGATTCAGAGTGTACAACTGCGACCCTCTGAAGGAAAAGGAAAAGCAAGGTATGGAGTCTTATACCCCTGTTTCATGGGTGTGTTGAAGGTTTTCAGAGCAGACTCCATTGTAGAAAAATGACAAATACCAGATTTTCTTTTTAAATAAATGTTTAGTTTTTAGGGAAATGGCAAATATTGGGTCCACAAAATAGATCCGGGCAACGCTTCGCCCACGACGTCACATCCGTCCGTGACATCAGGGGCTCTAATCCACATGGCGGTACCAAGAGAGACCAAGGGACCGGAACTTTGCCGCCTGCCACGATTGATTAGCAATGTGGAGCTGGCCAATCGCAGCAGGCCGCAATGGCCCGGTCCCCCCTTCCTGGTTGGTTCCACCATGTAGATTAGGGCCCCAGATCTTTCTGCAGAAACACCCCCTCTTCCCCCTCTGGGCCAAAGGCCCTCTCCCCCCAAAGCCTGACCCATAAATCCGCCCCTGCCGATGGGCACGTGCAGAGCTAAGATTGCAATCTAATTCGCCGATTTTTAGAAGAGCTCGTTCTGGAAGGCCTTCAGTATGCTCGTAAAACGGGTGTTGGTAGATGTTTCACTCACCGATGGCGGCTAGGACTGCGCTTGTTAGGGCCCTTATGCAAACGTGTATTTCTAGAGAGTGCCTTCCTTGCACGAGTGGTCGTGCAAGCAGAAGATTCTTTAGAGCTAATGGGTGCGTGGCTTTTAGGGAGCATCAGTATATACTCCATCTCAGAAATGTCTATAGTGCAGGCAAAGGTATGCACCTAGAAGTGTGGGAGCCTAGCTCAGCAGAGTGTATGGTTTGTAGAGGAATTCACATGCAAAAGGCACTTGCGCACGTGCCTTTGTTGGCATTGGAGATGTGTGCGAGATGATTTACAGAAATCGTCTGTCTCTGAGCAAGGTGTCTGTACCTCCATGGTTGCCGTCAGCGGGTAGTTGCCTGCAGAGTTTGTCTGCTGTCCTTGCCCTGACGCATTGCTGTTGACACGGTAACATGTGTGGGGCTTTCACCATCTACATGTCATCGTGTATCGCACCAACATGTTCGAAAATAGTGCAAGACTATTCCGGTAGACGTGCTGCATTGCTACCCAGACTCTGCTATCCTGCAACCCACCAAAAATATAAAATATGGCGTCACGAACCCCCTTCCCTGGCTTTTCGTGGTGCCAAAAGCTCTTCTATTTCAGCGCATGAGTGGCAATGTACAAAATTGAGGCTGGTATTTTATTTGACTGGGTAATATAGTGAAAGTAAACCATCACTAAGGGAAAATAAATGCGTGCCACCAGGAACAATTGTTCATAATAAGTGAAGTGAGCTTGTTTGGCAGGGCACAGTTTTGCAGAATGAGGGCAGAGTTTAGACACCACAACTTTCAGTTCCTGCTCAACGCTGAGCTGTGACCTGTGCCTTGTTTTCATCAACACCACCGCAAAAAAGCCACATTAACTTTTTATTTTTTTAAAGTTTTTGAGCGTTTTGCAATTTCGCTGAATCTGTTGCGACCCCGCTTTGTGTTATGACCCTCAGTCTGAGAAACACCGACATACATGCGTTCCTCTCGACGAAACAAAAGGAGTTTGTCAATTGAGTGCTACAACGAAGACGTGCCCTGCATATTTGTCCCTACCTCGGTTTGTTTGTTTGTCTCGTAATAATGAATTTTGGTTTGAACTTGAAAACATGAAAGTCCCAGACAGCAGTCCCTCATGTCTGGGGAGAGCTATGAATCGTGCTCTGTACGTCTACGCTGGTGTGCAGATTTCTCGGATGGCGGCATAGGGTCGGTGGAGATGCTGTTTCGCTGCAACTACCTCGCCCTGGTGGGGGCGGTAAGCGGCCTAGGTACCCTCCGAACAAAGGTAAGCCTTTGCTTTGAACCGAGAAAATTTCTCGGTCCAAATAGCTCAAGTCGTTTTGATAAGCGTCAATGAAGTGGAAAGTCAGTTTTCATTGGAATGTGCGACTTGCATCTTCACTGCAAATGGACAATGTGACTAGTGTTAGAGTTTAGTGTGGCTGCTGAGTTGGGGAACTCGGGAGGTCTATACATTGTAGTTATTGAATGAATGCCACTGCAACGTCTGTCTGTTTCAAATTCAGTAGAAGGAAGGCTGGATCTCTGGATATTTCCCGATTCAGGAGCATGAGCTTTCGTTTCTTCATCTTACTGTCCGGAGAGTTTCGAAAGGTAATGGTTTTGTAGAGTCGCAGCTCTTAATACCTGACTCACTCAAAAAGAAATTGTTCGTGCTCTCAATTAAAACAATGGGCGCGCCACTGAACCGAGCACAGCGAGTGCGAGTCGCTCGTGCAGACTCTCGCTCTGGCTCGCTCAGTGGACCTTGGGAGCCGGTACGACAACAATAAAAAGAAGAAGAGATGCTTTTCGCCTAAGCTCCGGGCCGGACGTCTCAAATTCTTTTCCGGCAACTTCGAACACCGCCGACAGTTTCATTATCCTGCCTTTGCTAAGAAGTGAAGCGATATTTTAATGAATGGAGTGCTCCTCAACCACCTGTCCGTGTTGCATCACCCATCGCGGCTTGGAAGAGGAGAGTGGTGAACGAAGAGCTACCGGTGAATTGTGGTGTTAACCGTGCAAGTGCCTCCGGAGTGCTGCAACCATGTCTGTTCCAGTGCAGGTTGCACTTCTCTACATCCAAATGCCATCAGTGCCTGATCTTTCCTTAAAAAACAATGATTGGCTCTCTGTGTGCCCTGCAAGGAAGTGGGTGCACAGGCATCACCTGCTAAGGACCTAATTCCTGTGTTTAGGTGAATGTGGCACTCTTGAGGTAGTCAGGGCCCAACTCTGTGTACCAAATGTTCCAACAAAGACTCACAAATCCCTCCCAAGAACTCCTCTCTGGGAACAAATTGCCGGCCATGACGGACGCTAGGAATTGCAAAAACCAAACATCCTAATCTAGTAAATGACTGAAGTTTACTAGTCAGCTTTTTAATCAGTGGAGGTAGATGTATGGTTCCAGTTAGTAACTTCCTGTGCATCACTGAAAACCACTAAATCTACTCAATTTAGAAAGGTATAGACCTTTCCAAAAAGGGCTCACTGGCCAGCGCCATTTTGCGACTCTCGCTACCCCTATTGACCAAAAAGTTTCCACCACACTCCTGAGCTGGAGAAGCTCGGTCAGCGCGACCCTGCACCCGCATTTTACGGTCGGAGTTTGCCGTCCTTCCTCTATAGTTTTTACTTCATTTGCCCATTCGGGACACTTACTTTTTTTGTGTTATCTTCCACCGTGAGAACCAGGGGATACCAGGGCTCGTTGCCCGCTCGGCCCTCGTGGAAAGCAAATGAAAAGAGCAGACGTCGTAAGGTCCTCGATGTGGGCCCTTGGACGTTATTTTTGGGGATTATCTCCGCCGAGATGATCTCCGTAAAGCCTCAAACGGCTTCGCAAAAATGGCTCGTTGGATGCGGGAGTAAGGGACAGTTCAGACACGTCCGTTTTTTTTGCTTCGGTGCTGCGCAGAAAACAAGCTCTCTTCAAAATGTGCCTCTACAAGTCCGAATTCCATCCGATCGTTGCAAAGCGATTGTCGTCGGCGCCGTAGATTGGATGTGCCGCGTTGTTTGAGATCTTTCTTGAACGAACCTCATTCGGATAACACGGTACTGTGGGGTACGTTCCATGTATCGTTCAGTCGACGGGACTGGCAAATTTTACGTTGTGAGCAAGGAATGCCCGTGCCTTTTGGCTATCTCGAGTGATCAGATATCTTCGACACTTGAGACCTTTGTAGATTAGCACTGCCAAGCGTTTGGCGGCTCAAAAAATCGCTTAAAATGAAAAGAAAAAAAAACATTTTAGTTGCTGAAATGAGTGATAGGACGCAGGCGAGCTGGTTTACGTTCATGATTTAAGACAACCCTGAGACTGGGGAAAGCAAGAAGGACAAACTTGACGAAATCTCAAAACAGAGCTGCGAATTTATTTTTCCGATTCGTTCTTTTTATAGAACGCCTCCACCATCACTAGAACTTCCTACCGTAGAACTTTTACCGTCGACCCCACAATACACGTCAGATGGTCAAGACCCAACGACCTTGATTCGAAGAACCGAACCAAAACCGAGTGAACTTCCACAACAAAAGAACAATAGAACACCCACTTTAACCCCCGACACTCGCCGGAAAGCAACCCCAACACATTGATTCGAAGAAACAACAAAAACAGACACCACTTCACATCACTCGCTCAGAAAGTTTGAGGTCACTGAGAACTCTCACAAGATAAGAACGTCTGCAACTCCTTGTCTAACACAATGGAACAGTTATGCAGTTGCCAGCACTTGTTATCCGAACAGTCTCCTTCAACAACCTTTTACAATGATCCTTTTCCTTGCTAACAATTTTAGTTTCAGTCTACTCGGGAAAACAATTGCCACACTCCCCAATATGTTTTGCTATTTCCGAATTTGACGCGTTCGACAGTACTGCCTGTTTGTGCTCTAAGATCCTATCATTTATGCACCGTCCCGTCTGCCCTACATAGGAAAAACCACATGCCATTGGAATTTCGTAAACCACAGACTCTTCAGATTCCATTGACGTATCCCCATGTTTCTTCGGACAGCCCTTCTGAACAGCCAAGAAGGGCGTCAACCTACATTTGTTCTGTTGCTTACAGGCTCTCTAGAGCCAGCTTTTATTTGTTCGCATTGGTTCCCAGAGGTAGTGAAATGCCATGTCGAAAGCCCCGAGACATTCCGTTCGCCGCAAAACGCACAGGTATCAATAGAATGCAGCAATTTAGCCACCACCGGCATCAGGAACTGCGCCTACGCAGGCTGCCACAGCGCCCCTGACAAGAAAACCCATGGCCCGGTGCGGTCAGGCAACACTGACCAGACTCTCAGCAGCAGGGACGCGCTTGTTGTAAATCACCCAGTTCGAGACTGCTGCCAGAAAGGTCTTTAACCACTGAGGAGTGCGGAATTTTAGGGCGTTCTAAAATCATGCGATTCGGACACGTTTCTAAGTGTCAGTTTTCCGTCGGAGCGCGTCTTGGCGCCAGTGGTCCTGCTCCACAGTGGTCGAGGCGCGCAACGCACGTGCACCACTGTGGAGGCAAGGTGGTGGCTTCATGCCTTGGCTTGGGGGAGCAAGACCACTGGCGCAAAGATGCGCTCCGACAGGAAGCCAAAACCTAGAAACGCGTGCAACTTGAGTGTTGTTTTTTTTTTTACGCTGTAAAATGGTTTGCACACCTTATAGCTTTCTGAAACAAGTTCATTTAGTAGTTTTCCTGGGTGCTGAGAAGGTGTTTGTTGAAATCATGCATTTGTTTTCACTAATTAAGAAGTTAATTTGTAAATTTTACTTAATTATTTTGATAATTAGTATGTTTTTGCAATCCCCAATGTCCACCATGGCTGGCAGTTTGTGCCTGGAAAAAGTTTCTTATTTGCTCAGCCACCCTACTTGTATACATTTTTTTAAAGTCTTCGCTGAAACGCTTGGCACATTTCAGTCAATCGACCAGGTAAATGCATCAAAGTGGAATTTTCTTTGAGCGTTTTTGCAATGGCCCATCATTGGAAGCTGACCTTCCCCTTTTGGCGCGTCTCTCTCTGCCCCACCTTCATTCTTCCCGGTCGCCGAAGTGATGGTGTGGGACGACCTGAAGAAGAAGCACGTCATTGAGCTGGAGTTCACGGGCGAGGTCAAGGCAGTTAAGCTCCGGCGTGATCGGTGAGCTCTGCTTTCCCTCTTTTTCTTTTTAGCGACACGGTTGATCTCGATGCGATTTGAGCAATTTGTGCTCAATGGTATCCACCGACGAGACCCAAAGGTAGAGGGATCTTCGAAAATCTACGCCTTTATTTTCTGGAATTTTTTTGAAGTGAGGTTTGTTTTTGCATGCCTAGAGGAGGTGAATAGGGTTATACAGACTGTCTCAATTTAAGATTTCCGGCGTTTTTTCGTTGCAAAAGAAAGGACATCGTCGAACCGAACCAGATGGCCAAAGTTTCTGAAGAGACTATCATCTTATTAAAAAATTATAAGGGATTTTCAGAAATCTTTAATAGGGAAAGGATGGCCGACGGTTGGAGCCCACAAACATGTGGGGCTGAATGGTGCAGACCATTGAGATGGGACCCCATTTCCTCATAAGAAGTTCCAAACAAGAACTACTTTTGAATAAGATAACTGTTCATTTTGAAACTTTGGCATCTGGTCCGTAACTGCTAGCACTACATTTAAGCGGAGGCTGAGCATTCGCCGACGCATATTTTATATTTGCGGTGAAAGAAACACCGTTAATGTTTGGGAGGGACGCGCTGTAGTTAGGGTTTTGTATTTTTAAAGTTACGCTGCAGAAGCACAGAGACAAAGACACTAATGCCCAGTTGGACAGAAGTGCCTTTTGTCTCTACCTCTCTGCTAGGCTTGGCCCACGAAAGCCCAAATAAACTTCAAACTTCAACCCTTTATTGTAGAAAACCATTGGAGTCTTTTTTTTTACTGTATTTTTACGTCAAATTTGGAGCTGTTTGAAGGTTTTGTTCAGTGTTTGCAGAATTCTGAGTTCAGTGTCTTGCAGAGCTAGGAAACAGCTGTTTTGCAAACTTACTCTTAAAGCAGGCTTTTCGTATAGAACAGAGTGAGAGCTGAGCCTTTCACAATATAAACTAATGGTTTCAAAATGGATACATGGGCGATCTAATGCGCTCACCTGTCTGGAGACAATGTCTCTTCAGCCAGATGTGCAGTTTGGAGTTTTAACTTGCAGGTGGCAAAACTTAGACGCGAAAGGCCACGACGGTTGTTAGAAAGTGATACGGTCGAACCTCGTTATTGCGAACGTGAAATCAGCAAACTTTTCATACTTGCAAAACAATTTTCAGTATCCCCTTCCGACTTTCTACAGTTTCAATAAGTAACAGTATTTTGATAAAATGAATTTCGAAGGTCCAAATGTTTCGGAACGGTGAAAGAGATGGAAAGATGGAACGGGCTGTAGTGAAGACCTGCTTCCCTTTCGAGCCTAGTCTATGTCTGGCTCCTTCCTCGGGTCGTAAAGCACAGCTGGAAAGGCATAGGGGTAAAAGGTAGGGCGAGCAAAGTGAAGGGAAGAGGGCAATTTACAACCTGATGACAAAATGCATCATGTCAGCTGCATTGAGTGGCAGATTTTAGATGCAAAAACCAGGAAAGCAAACGTAAGACCCGAGGAATCGATGGACATATCCCTATCGGAACTGAGTGGAACCAGTGTCAGACATCGTAACAGTCGGAAAAACCTGTGAGTCCAGAATGTATTGATGAGGTTCTACTGCAGTTTGGTTGTTGCAAATAATAATAATAAATGTTTATTTGACATTCGCACGATGGTAGAGGCTGGGAAAAACAATTGCTGTACCGAGAGCTACAGCTCGAGAAAAAAGCTGAATGTATCTAGAGGTGCCGTTTTTGGTAAAAAGTGATAACTTACGTTTTGATTACTTTTCATGCGTTTTAGGACACCACTTACATGCTTTTAATTACCATATTTACGCGATTCTCGGCCGTCCTCCGTTTTTACAGTACCAGGCGCGAGAAAACCAGCTAGCAGACTAACGTAACCGTGCCTGGAGTGTAATCCTCTAGTGTTTAGAACGTAATTCTCTCGTGCTTGAAATGCAGTCCTCACGTGCTTGGAATATAAACCCCCTCCCCCTCCCCCTCTCAGCCCCACCATTCTTGAGAACAAGGGGCTACGTAGGATTTCGTTAATACAGTGTTTTTTTCTTTTACAGCTCCGATTTTGAATTATTTATGAGGCTAAATGTTTGCATTTTAGGAGTGTGAGTTCAGTCTCTATAACATGAGCTGGAATTTATATGGAAGTATTCTCTTTACAGGATAGTGGTGGTGCTCGAGTCGATGATCAAGGTGTACACGTTCACCCAGAGCCCTCAACAGCTGCATGTCTTCGAGACGTGCCCCAACGAGAAAGGTGAGCGACTCGAGAAATTCGTCTACCGGCTCCGGTGACTCGATGAGTTTCTTCTGCTTACCGTTAGGTCTGTGGCACAAGCATGCTATGCCACAATACAGCATGTCCCCCCCCCCCACCCAAAAAAAAAAAAATTTATAGTGTATTTTTTTTTAATTGCAAAAATAAATGATGCATTGCCGAACGCTCGTTCTCCGCCCAAATGTAGCGCTAGTGGTGCGAACCAGACGCCAGAGTATTAGCGTTAACCATTATCTTATTCAGAAGATAAAAGTGATATTCCGAAAATTTCAGTGGGAGAATGGGGTCCGTTTTTGCCCGTCTTCTGTAACTGGCACTGTCGCGCTCCATGTATTCAAGAGCTCTGTCGGCCTTCCTTTTAATGTGCAACGTCCTTTGGCTAGGTGCTCAGCATTTTGTAAAGCCTGACGAGCGTAGCCGCAAAGCTCGACTCTGATCGCTTAACGGGGAGGTTACATGACGAGAGGGAGGAGGAGTTCGAGAGTGTGGAAGGCTCGCCAGGTTTATCATCCCGAAATGTTTGTTATGCTAGAATGTTTCATGTATGCAACACAATCGCCTAGAAATATGCCATACATTTTTCCCTTTGAAAATTTCACATAATCGCAACATAAATTTTGATTAAACTTCAAAAATGCCTGTAAGGCATCAGTACTTGTGAAAAAAGCATGAAGAGAGAAAAAAGCCCTTGAAGTTTGTGTATTCCTACTGAATGTTCATGGAAAATTAAGATTTCAAATGTTCTTTCATATTTGAAAATTAGATAGAGCAATAATATCTTGCACAGAGCTGGGTGGACATGTCTAAACATCAGAAAAGCCATTTTCTCAAAAATGACTTTTCTCCAACTTTTTACCATTTAAAGACGTACCTCCCCTACGTGAAAGTTCACTCGACTGAAGGCATTATACACAATGGTGCTCTGCCATGGCATTTCGCGGAAGTTTGCTCATCCGAATAGTTTGCTCAACTGGAGTTTGTTCAAGTTCTATTTCACCGTAACGGCAGCTATGACCGGATCTCCCTCTATCAGCACCTCGCACCCATCAGGCTCCGTAGCGCCAACGTTGCTGGTCCAAAACGTTCTGGCGAGATTCGAGGCCGTCAAGTCGGTGCCGCCGCGTGACCCTGGGTTCTGTCTTTGCGCGTGTCCCCAGGACTGTGCGTGCTGTGCCCGAACAGCAACAACAGCCTGCTGGCGTTTCCGGGCAGGCAGCACGGCCACGTTCAACTGGTCGACCTGGGGCAGACGGAAAAGCCTCCGCTGGACATCGAAGCCCATGAGGCCCCCCTCAGCTGCATCGCCCTCAACCTGCTGGGCAGCCGACTGGCCACGGCCTCCGAGAAGGTGCGTTCGGGGAGTTGCACCGACTCTCTAGCTTCCCGTCGTCTCCAGAGTCTCGCCGGTTGTTGGTGCACGAGCTGTTTTGGAAGAAGGGGGACACAAACTTCTTCCGCATCCCGACGCTAGTCAAAGCTCTAAATTGCATTGATTGCGGCTGCGGTTTGCACCGGCTCGAAGTTGCCGTTCAAAGTTGCACTTGTTATTGGTGCAACTTTGAGATGGGGGGGGGGAGACAATTTCTTTTGCTGGGTGACACGTCTCAAAGTTCTAAGTTGCACCGACTGCAACTGTAGTTGCATCAACTCCAGGTTGCAGCCCAGGGTTGCACCATTTGTCGGTGCAACCTTGAGCTGTTGAGGGGGGTGCATACCTGCCAACACTCCCAAATTGTCCGGGAGCCTCCCGAATTTTGATCATATCTCCTGATTGTACGGACGCGACCTCAAATCTCCCAAAAAATAACCGCTGTAGTTTTTTTCTTTTTTAATGACGTTTTTGTTATAATTATCACGCGCGTGTCAGTGCGAGTTACTCGAGAGTAGGTTTAGGTTACTCTGGCGAGTTTCCACGTGACAACTCGGAGCAGCAGTGTAGAACGAGGGTAGATTTTCAAACGCCAAGGTACGAAACCTCTACTCCTGAGTAAGTTCGTGCGCATTTTAGAACACGGCTTATATGATTGTTAGTTTACTGTTCATGAAAACGCAGCGCCGCCGCTGCTTTCACGTACGCACGAGCACGGCCGTTCTGGACTCGGCGCGCGCGCGCCTCTAGGCTGGCCGTGGCACGAGGAGGTGTCTACGCAGGGTCCGATTATTTTTATCGCAGTTTTTCTCCACTTCCGTTTGTCCCTTGCGTCAACCACGTCGAACATTTAACAATTCACCAGTGGTGTAGCTTGTTGGTAGTTTGGACGAAACAGTTCATTTCCTGCTGTGTTGTAAGTAAATAAAAAGATGTGTGTAAAGTTATCTATTTTGTTGTTGCTACTACTTTTTCTCTCCCTCACGCACGCCCCCCCTCCTCCTCCCCCCCCCGGTCAGATCTTCCTAATGCCATCCCAGCGAGCCTGGCAGGTATGGGGGTGACGACGACTCCATCCGCTGGCCAGTATGGTCCAGAGTTAGTCGCACCCGTTATTGGTGCAACTTTTAGACACAGGAGCAGGGGGGGGGGCAACAACTTCTTTTGCTGGCTAACGATGCTTCGTGTTGAGAGTTGCATTTACTGCAGCTGCAAGTTGCACCTACTTAAAGTTGCACCATTTGTTGGTGTAACCTAGAGCCGTCGATGATAACTCCGTCTTCTGGTCGACACGACCCAAAGTTCAAACTTGCACCGACCACAACTGCAAGTTGCACCGGCTTGAGGTGTCCCTTTACAGTTGCACCAATTCTTTGTGCAACTTTGAGCTTTCTGGGTGGGAGAGGCAGCCACAAGAACAACTTCTGCCAGTCAGTGTGAAGAAATGCTTGAAGTTCATAATGCCTTTGTTGACCGTGGTCCCTATCACACTCGGATTTTACATGGGATGGAATGATATTGGTGACGACTCCGATTCCCGTTCGCTCAGCCCTACAATGCTTTCCGTGTGGACGCAGGGCACGCTCATCAGGGTATTTGACACATCCACGGGCCAGCTTGTGAACGAACTTCGCCGGGGTGCCAACACAGCCAGCATTTACTGGTGAGTGCGGCGCCTCTTGAGAGATGCAGCTTGCAATGCAGATCATTTAAGGAGGGACACTACCCAGAAAAATCTTTTTGCAAAAAATGTTAATTTTGAGAAATGCCAAGATCTAGAGTATTTCCAGAAAGTGGGAAATTATCTAGAGACTTAATTTTTACGGATTATATACCAAAATATTAGGGAGCCGGTTACTATGAACTTAGATCTTGCATTTTCATGTTCCTTTATTATGAAATATTGTAATTTGCAAAACGTAATAAATAAAAAAAAATGTGTTTTCATAAATTTGTTTTTACCTGCAGGAGTCATATTTTCTGAAATTTCTTTTCATAGTAACCGGCAACAGGTATTCCAGTATGCATTGCACCAGAAAAATATGTGGTTATCAACACGATTTCGATAGATTCATTGAGCTTCACTTCGTTCTGGGGCTATAGTACTTCATAAAATTTGTTTACAGGGCTGAAACTTTGCATGCCCTCTCTCTACTATATGGTTAGAAAGACCACCCGCAAATATCACGCCGATTGAGTGAGCGGTTCAAAAGTTGACATTCCCGGGTTAAAAAAGGAATAGTGAAGATGGAAACATGAAACAGTTTTTATGGGACCACTATTCTTTCACTCTAGTCATCAAGTGTTGAGAACAAACACTTCCCATTTTTAGACCATTACACAGGAATAAGTTTTTGTTTACATACACACTAGAATTTGCAAAGAGTGGACCGTGAGCCGTACAGCAAACGAGGCAGGAAAAACTGCTGCAGTCACTAACCGCTTTTAAACATTACGCTTCGTGCGGAGGAAGCGGCATGGCACGACAAGGTGATCGGTTGAGGGAGAGGAGAATCGCCCAGTCGTCCACTGCCGGCTTTTGTTTGACTGGTTGTTTGTTTTACGTTTTCACTGCCAATTCCTGGGCGCTTCCTGCGTGTGCGTGTCGTTTCGTGCTGGGACGAAAATGTGGCGCCGAAATTGCTTCCTTTTTCCCGCAAGTGCGTATACAATGTGGCGTGCAAGTTCAGTCTCGCGCTCATGCATCGTCGATCTGTGCTAAAACACTTCTCTGTTTGTGCATGTTTTCCTCTCACGGGAGGGGTGAGGGGCCTGCCGAGGCAGACTTTGTGTCTGGCAGTTGGTAACACCGGTGCTAAAGCTGCGCCTTGCTCGCTGTGTCCTTGATTTGCAGCATCAACTTCAACATGGACTCCTCATTGATGTGCGTCTCGAGCGATCACGGCACCGTGCACATCTTTGCTGTGGAAGACTCCAAGCGGAATAAGCAGTCAAGGTACAAACAAAAGTCACGTTGCATGAAACCTAGACGGCCCCTTCAGTTTCTGGGCCTTCGTGGGGACGAAGGAACATTGCTAGGAAACCAAACAGCTTCTCTACAAACATTTTTTTTTTATACAACATCTACTAGTACTTCTCTGTGCAAATAATGTTCGCCCCATTGCAAACATCTACTACCTCTTGTCCTAAGTTTTGAACTTCGGTTCGTATCTAAATAGTAAAAGTAAGTAGAGCAGCCGCCTCGGTGGCTCCGAGGCGAGAGCACCGGCCTACGGATCCCTATGTGGCGGGTTCGAACCCCGGCCGAGGTGCTTGCAATCTGACGGAGGCTTATTGCGGAGGAGGAATCGCTGTGTTACTGTGCTTTTGGTTGCACGTCAAAAGATCCCCAGGTGGTCCAAATTAATCCTCAGTCCTCCGCTGGGGCGTGCCAGATGCCGTCGTAGGTTTGGCACGTAAAACCCCCAAATTTGACTTAAAAAGTGGAGCAACAAAAGTGTTTTTTGCTTGCTTGAAAAATTTAGTTAAGTTTTACTGTAAAAATCCCGAGTCGTCGCCCATTTCCGAGTCATTGCCCACCCCACTTTTTGGGCGAATGTCGATTTCCAATAAAACACGGCGTGATCACCGACCCCTGTAGATACTTAAAGCAAACTCTGCTATCCTCAAACCTTCCTTCTACCCGAATAGACCTTACAGTTGGAGGACGTTCGCGACGCCGAAGTCGTAGGGCATGCTCGCGAAAGGAAAACGATGGAGATAACACAATCAAACTATGTTTTGCCTAAAAAAAACTTTGTTCAGACAAAAAAACGAAGTCGGAAAGATAACGCAAGCAGTAACTCGTTCAGGGGATCGCGAGGTCGGCGAATGCCCCATACCCTGGAATGTAACCGTGGAGTGCAAGGTCAAAGTCCGTCTCCACCGAAATGAGGTCACCCCGAACGCACTCCTTCTCCCGGAACGTCGCGACTGCGGTTGGTAAGGTCGTGCGATGTTTAGGACGAAGCCAGCGAGTAAATAAAGGTTTCCTGGAACGCTGCACACAGACATTTGTCGAGCGTCCCATTTCGAGCTCCGTGTTCGTGGTGCCGTCCACGCCACTCAGTAACGCTGCCTCAACCCGAGTTGATAGCACGGCGTGCACGGATGCACGCATGTATGCACCAAGCAAGGAAGTTGTGCAAAAGCTTGCTCCTTGTGTTTGACAAGGCACCCGACTTGGCCCGACGCCAAGGTATTTGCTAACGCAATCCCTGGCTTTCCCACTTCCCCAGCATCACTCATTAAAGATGTTCTTTCTTCGAGATTGCGCCGGGACCCGACGACAAAGGCAGCTGATGGTCGCTGACGGAAAAGTGAAGCAGCCAGGACTCTGCGGATAGGGAAAATGAAAAGACGTCTATTTACAAGCGAAGCTATTTTCTGAATCCCTGCAAAAGGTCACCCCTCGTCCTGTCCATTTCTCTTCTTCTTTGTCAAAAAATCCTTTGCACCAACCCGCACAAGTGCCGTCAGTACCCCCCAAACACAGGGGCACATGCACAAAGGAAAACATGCACAGAAAAGAAAACGAAAGTCAGACCCGCCCCTGCGCCCTCCCACGGCAATGGCGGGGACGATTCTCACATTCTTCGCTTCTTTTGCCTGCTCACTCGCTCGTTGCACCAAGTAATTTTTTCTATTGTTGATTCTTTTTTTTTACTAACGAAGAGAACATTGCGGTGTTAGAAACATGCTTACATGGAACATACATTCACGCTGCATGCCGATCGGCAATGTTCATTGCGCGTATGCAAAGGACATACTTTGTGATAGTAAAACATTCTTTCATGAGTATTTCTCGCATAAAACAATGAAACTAATTCTAGTTTTGAGTTTAATGTATCTCTTGTGCAGCGACGCTAAATACATACAGAAAAATAGGCGTTTTTTTTAGCTTTTTCTAAGTTTTTTGTGCTTACTTATCGAGACATGGCCCACCCCAGTTTTTTACAAATTTCACGTGGCCGGGTGGGCGATGACTCGGAATATTACGATAGTAATCTGGCAGTACTTGTCTGTGGCAAGGCTCACTATACATCCTTATATGTCCCCCAATGCTCTGCGTTCAAGTAACATTGTTAAATATCGTATCCAATTAGCTTCATTTGTGAATGTATGAAACTCTCAAATAAAAGCTTGGGAACTGAGGGTACCTTTAGTCGGCACTGATTCGGCACTTTTGCCACTTATTTATTGCATATCAGTAGAAAGAAACTGTGTGGGACATGCTTTTTCTGTGCATGTTTAGTGGAAAACTAATGGAGTGTGTAATTTATACTGGAGCCAAGGGTTCATAGGAGGATAGAGGTGTCAAAGGAGGTGTACTCACTTTATTATTTGCTCTCTCTCTCTCTCCCCTTTTAAGCTGGGCATCAGCATCGTTCCTTCCCAAGTACTTCAGCTCCAAGTGGAGCTTTGGCAAGTTCCAGGTTCCTGGGGGTGCCCACTGCATCTGTGCCTTCGGCTCCGAGCCAAATTCCGTCATCGGTACACTCCTTCTTCTTGCTCTTTTGTCCATTCCTTTTCTGGGTGTGTGAAAATCGTAATTTTCATGTTCTACCTGGACACGCAAGAATAACATTCGTAGCACCTCGATACTCTTCAGTCAAATACGACCTCTTTGCATCACTGATCACATTACTTCTACTGAAACTTGTGCAGAATGCGACAGAGTTTGGCCGGAACAAGTGATGGCTGGTTCTTCCAGGTTTTCTCTTGCAGTTGGATAGGTAGATATCAAAGCTGGTGGTGTATTGGAATGTCCGTACGTGCGACTCGAACTGGTCAGTCAAGTTTGGTGTTTGACGCTAACCCACACGAGTTCAATACATCAAAGTATGCCAGCGTCAGTTTCAGGTTGTGTCATGCAGTGAAGTGCGGCCACAGTCCCCGTGGCTATAGCCAAAGTAGCTTAGAAACTATACTCCGTGTTACTACTTACCTGCAGTAAAGGCGAAAGCAACGTCAGGCAAGCGGCGAAAGGGCAAGCACAAGGAAGGATGGGGAGGATCCTCCTCTCATCCCAACCGTACCTAGTGCCCTCCTATCCTCCCCTCCCCCTCCATTGCCCTCCTCTCCCGTCCTGGCTTCCTAGTGCTCAAACTTTCTCTCTTCGCCATGCGTCGCCTTTGCCTGCACTGCACACAACTTGTGACACGGAGTATAGGCCTTGATTTTTATTACTTGAGCAAACATAATGCCTAAATTGATGTAAACCATTTGGCATGCATTCGCGCATTGTGAAAACAAATTACAAGTATTAGTGTGAAAGTCGATGGCAGTCAACTTTCAGGCTTTGCAATCAGCGTGGGGGACTTCTGTGTTTGCTGAGTGACAACAAGCAAACCACCTTGTATCAAAGTGTGTTTGACAGCCTCGAGAGAAACTAGCTGGCCCTCTCAATACAGTATCTTTGGCCACCCAAGCATTGCTTATGAAGCACATGGCTAGGGGCAAAACATTTTTGTTTCAATATACCAACAAATTTTTAATGGGAAAGCATGATCCAAAATGGGGTGTCCCGGACAAAATGCGACTTCAGCATGGATTGTTGGTACAGTCAACATTAGCATTGAGTGGCCTTTAGGTGTTATTAATGAAGTTGGCTAGTTTTAGTTAAGCCCAAAACCAGCTTTTTTATGTGGTAACACATTTTCATATTGCCTCTAAATAGTGCCATAATACAAAGTAATTGGTTTCAAATATCTGTCGAAACAGAAAGTGCAGGCAAAATCGTGGCCGCTATTTCTAGACTGGAGAGTCGTTTTCCCCCTTCCTTCATAAGTGCCTCCAAGGTCAGCAATGTTAGACCTTGTTAATGAGCAAACATGAGACGTAGCAACGGAAAAAAATTCTGCTTTGAGTAGGGAATACAGCAGTGTCATCAGTACTCAAGCCTGGTTTCTCTCCTCTGTGGATCCAACAGCCATCTGCGCAGACGGCAGCTATTACAAGTTCGTCTTCAACTCCAAAGGGAGTGCACGAGAGACGTCTACGCCCAGTTCCTGGACGTGTCGGACGACGACCCACGCTCCTAGGACTCCTCACGACCCACGTAGGAACCTCGAGCGAAGATCTTGCATCGGACCGTCGCCTCCGCGGACTCGGTGATAAACAGCGTCGACCTCGAGGCTCCTCCAATGACTGGGACATTGTGGACAAACGGGACGCTCGCAGCAACGTGACAGTTTGTCCAGACTCCATGGGACAAGGCATCGAAGCACCGACGCAGCAATGTGTGGGTCACTTGGAACACCGGATTTGAGACGGGGCGGAATGCGACGGATGGTACGACGCAGCGTCTCGACTTGGGACTACGTTCTGTTAATAAGCGACCGGGGGAATCGGAAAGGTGCGAGGAGTCGGGAAGCGTCCTCGACGGATGGGGCTTATTGAGGCGTGGTCGCCGGCTCCTCGTCAAACGGGACTTGGGGGATGTTACATCGTCCAACATGAAAGTAGTGTTGTGCGGACGAAGAAGCCCCGATAATGGCAAGAGGTGCGTCGACCTAGACTGATTCGATTCCAGGGAGAAGACGATGCGTCTTCCTCGAGTGACGCGTTGTGTTTTGCGGACGACAACGTGGGAGGTGCGAGGATCAACACGGACGTGAGACGCTCGCGACATTGTGACGCGTTGCGCGAGCGTACGGCGTCGAAGACGAGACTAGGTTTAAAGTGTCCAGCGTCGGATTCTCGAGATGTTCGGGACAGACCGATCCTAGCGGCGTTTCTGTGTTCCGAGGATGGGACCTCGTAGTATTTCAATAATTGTCGGGTATGCAGGCTCAAGAAGCGGGAAGGCGGTTTCAAGGAGCATTCGTTATTGCGCAACGCCCTATTTTTTCGAGTTGAGAGTCGCGTTTGGCGGAACACTGTCCCAGCGAGCGGCTAAAGTCGAACTGGTTAGAGGAACGTTAAGTGCGCAAAATTCATATCATCTCACGTTTGGTGCAAAAATAAGTGGCATTCCTTGCCGCAAGGAACGTTGAGGACATGTTCCGAAACTAGGTCCGACACCTTGGCGACGTGCTAAATGTTACGGGTGTTGATGTTGTTCCGTTTGTTGGACCGTTGGGTAGAGAGCTAACCTCCAGAGAGTTAGAAACAAAGTTTCCGGCCTTTTTGCTCAGAGCCAAATGGGGAAAGAAATCAAGCACGTGTTTGATAAACTGATCGCTTGGGTACCTTGTTCTTTTTTTGGGGGGACGGGCTTTTTTTTTTTTTTTTGTGGAGGGTTTGAACATTGTGCAGCACATGTCGCATTCTTGGGAGTACTCTAACTCTGTTGTTTTAGGCTTTTGATGACATGTTGCTCTGTTGTGTTTTTTTCTGTATCTATGCATAATATATATTTATAGCAAAGAGGCTCATTGTTTGTGGATCACTTTGTTTCTTTAGAGAAAAGCAGAATTATCGCGTTGGAATCTTAGTGTTGCGTAGCTAGTGCAGACAACGAAATGTTTGAATTGGGACCGAAACTTACTTTCCCCCTCTGCGTTGGAACTTCTCTCTCTGATCTGCATCAAATCAGCAAATGGGAAGGCCATCTCTGGCTATATAATTGATTATCTCACTCAAGAGGATGGCTTTCTTACAAATTATATTACATCTCATATTTTAACTTTGTTTCAGTAGATATTTGTTGCACTTCAAAAGCAATACATACACTGCGCCAGTACCATCATGCAGATGCTGCATTATTGGCCATTTCGGTCAATCAACGCTTGCCAGCAGTACTCTCTCGTGATAACTGACCATCGGGAGGCTGTCTGCAGTTTGCTTTTGACAAACTTGCGTTTGTGTGGCGACTCTTTTTAAATATAAAAAATTACACCATCTTCCCGAGGGGAACCATGGGGTGATGCGGAGCATCGTGTTGGTTCCGAGGAAAGTCAATAGTCATTTGCTCTATTACCCAAGCATCAAGGAGAATGCAGGGATTGGTGTTCCACGCGCCGCGTGCCGGCCTCAGCAGTAGTAAATTTTCTGAAGCAAATACCTAAAACAAATGGCATCTCGCACCGCGTTCGTGGCGCTTATTTAGTTAGTTACTTCGAATCTTTTATACGGGAAGGCGTGCGCGTGCGGCGCGTGGCACAGCACTGTTCTCGCGATGCTCTGATGCTCAATCGGTCTGTGCGTGCTGACGTCGAGAGATACGCCACCGACTGCCCTAGCGGGACCCCTACGCGAGCCTTCATCGCGGCTCGCGGCAAGCTTGGAACGCTCGGCGCTCGCCGTTTATTTTTTTCCACACTTGAAGGAGAGGAGACTAGAGAGGAGAGTTGCGCGTGCGCGCGCGCTGTGAGTAGAAGCGAACGAACGCGCAGTGCACCAGCTGGTAGAGAGAGAGAGCGGAAGAGTAACGCGCAGCTGTTGGAGAGAGGGAAGGAGGAGAGTTGCGCGTGCGTAGTGCGAGTGCGGACTACAAGGCCGCGGGACATAGACCCAAGCAAGAGATGCTCCGCATCTAAAAATTACCGCTCAACAGCAGCATATTATTGCATAACATATTTGTTTTCTCTCCACCTGATACTTTTTTATCTATCATTCTGGGTGGCCTTAAAGGCTGGGTTGCGCACTTGCGACTGCTTTCGGCTGAGGGGCTTGTGATCTCTTACGACGAAAAAACCCGCTGGCGCCATCTGTTGGGTAGCCATGGAACTCTCGCAATTTCTGTATATTTCCTTCTTTCTCTTTTTTGTACTATTGCTTTATTAGCTCGAAAAACTTTTGAGAATGTTGTGAACAACCATTTCTCATAGCTGGTGCATACATTTGATCTCACAAATACTTCAAAACCTTCACTCTGGTGAAATGCAGTTCCAGGTCTACCTTGTAGATGGCGCCAGTGTGCCAGTGTCTTTCGTCAGTGGAGATTGGAACTCAGTAGTAAGGATCCACAAGTGTGTGATCTAGCGATCTAGCCTTAGGATCTCACGATGTTGCCCCTAACGTGCAATGCCTCGCATATTTGCGAAATGGGCTTCGCACGGTTTACGTGTGTTCTGAATCAGTCCAATTACTTTGTTGTACTTTGGAGTCCAAAAACGATATAATACCAGTTGTCCAGGTTGTGCGTGGACTACCAACAGCACAGTTGCACTGCATATTGTTCTCTTTGCACAAGCTTTCACCCAAGGAAACCAGCGGCGCTACGCATGGTCGCTCGCGCACTGTTCCAAACGAGTCCACCGTGATCAGTGACCAGACTGTTGAATCAAAAATGGTTCTGTGCTGATAGCTTCTTCATGTTGGGAATTAGATTGTTGGCTAGTAATCGTGGCAAACCTCGGACGTCACGGGAGATTTTGAAGTAATTGACCCTTTGCTGAAATTGTGGAACAAGCACGTGCTGACCTTTTCGCGAGAAAACACGAAAATCCTTCGACCAGTCGTGACATCATACTGGTATCTTTGGGCTGCCAAGCGCGTGACGCTCGTGTGGGCAGCGCGTGTAATTGCAAGCTTGCCGGGTATGTTCCCCCGCACTGACACCAATCGTGACGTCCTTTTCTAATCTTTCTGAATATAGCGAAAGTGCGCGTGCATAGCTTTAATAGGCGCTGAAGATGCGCGAGAGCAGAGATTCCGAAAACTCCTAATATGACGTCACTCTCCGGGAAGGAGGTGCTTCAGCGGTACTTTGAAAATGACTTTCTGCACCCTCCGTGCACCCAATTTAAAAAGTTGGTGCTCCGCCTTCGGCGCGAGCTCGCTTCCGGAGTACTTTGGTTGCGCGGCCTGCGCGTTTACACGTGTTAGCGAGGGCAGAAAAGCTGGCGCTGAAGGTGGAGCTTCCTGAGTCTCGGCTGAATCGCGGATCGGGGGGCCCGTCGGTGGCACCCACGGTGGAAGAAACATTTAGGTGACGACTCTCTGTCCGACGCGGCGGCCACATTATGTTCGGTGCACCGAGCGCGCTTCACTGGCTCGGGGATAGACCGCTCCGTTTGTTTCTCCCAGCGGTGGTCCCGCATTCCCTCGCTCACCGCTTCTTGTTGTACCTCACCGCGTTGCTCACCGCCACCAAGTCGCCAGAGTCCGCAAATGTGTGTTCTCTTCTTCTTCTTCTTCGGGTTAAGGCTCACCTTCGTGCACGATGGTGGCACCTGTGTCGACACAGCAATAAAGCAAAACACGAGGCCAGCCAATTGCCGCACACCACCACCACACCGCGAAAACGACGAGCACGCTACGCCGCCGACACCGTGGCCGCCGAGGAGGGACCTCATATCTCAGCTACCTCCGCGGCGGCGCGGGCTAACTACTCCTAGTTCGAGGCTATACTCCGTTTCACCTTATGTTGTACCGCAGCGAAGGCTAGAAGCGCGAGCTAGTAGCGTTTGCAGCTGGCCCTAATGCACGAGAGCTTGTGCCGCCGAGATGAGCCCAGAGCGAAGCTCGCGCCTGTAGCCTTTCCTGCGGTACATCATAAGGTGAAATAAGTATAGCTCGAGCACGATCTGGTCGCTCGCTCTCTGCAGGCAGAGCGGCCAGAGTCATCACCTAAGTGTGTTTCTTCCACCATGGTGGCACCACAGGCGGCCATTGCTTGACACCAGGCAATACACGCAAATCTACGGGAGAAACACAAAAGTAGGAATTTTGAAGCTTGTACGCGCTGCTCGAATGCGAGTATTATTATTATGTGCTGCGATCATTGTATCAGGTGTTTGGAGATCGAATCGGTAAAGTTTAAGCATTCGAACGTCGAATAAAAAGCACCACCGGCTGTGCCGACGTAAACGGCACGTTCAACAAATTAACAGAAGCACTCACTGAAGTTCAAAGCAAAAATTTGTCCCAAAAGTACTCTGCGCAAGTGCCTGAAACGATGCAAATGTCCTCAGTAAAGGCAAACTTCTCGTCTGTTAAGCTCTGATGACGTCCAGATCAGCGACTCCGCATTGACCCTCGACAACCCTTGTGTTATTGAACCGCATCACAGTTTACACCCAACAAGGTCGCAACCCTCGATCCTCAACCACAAAGCATTTATTAAAAAAAAAAAAAGATTGGTAATGTGTCGCTTTTAATATTTGCGACTAGAATATTACCTCTTGTTCCCGGAAAACATGATAAAAGTTTCATCTCTACTAAGTTAAGAAATGGCAGTTTTCATCGTTTCTCCCGCAGAATCCCATGCATTAGCTTGTGTCAAACAATGGCTGCCGGTGGTGCCGCTCGATCCCAGCAAGAAGAAGCAGTCAAAAAGGGGGCGTGGTCCGAAAATATTGGCATAGGCGCCACAAGAGCCAGTTATATGAAGCTACGTGCTAGGCGCCGCGCTCAGGAAACTAGGGGTCAAACCTGAGCGTACTTTAATCCCACATATGATAGCAGGCTCGGTCTACTTTTAGAATCCCAGAGAGCATTTCGAGAATCGGTATAATTCTCGAGGTATTTTAATCGGGACATCGTCTCTCCCCTCAAAAGAGGGCGTGGTTCATAAAATTGGCAGAGGCGCCACGTTCGGGAACCTAGGGGTCAAACCGGAGCATTCTCTAACTTGATAGGATGGATGTTTGGGCGAGTTGGTGAACCATATTTTACGGTGATAGCGCAGTGAAACAATCACACACCAGTCACTCTAACACCACACCTATGATTGCAGCCCTTGTCTATATTTAAAATCCCGGAGAGCATTTCTAGAATCACAATTATTTCGCGAGTTATTTTAATCCGAATATGGTCTCCTCCTATATAAAACGGTAAAGAAGGGGGTGTGATCAAAAACTATTGTCAAAAGCGCCGCTTTCAGGAACCTAGGGTTCAACCTTGAGCGTACTCGAACCCCACGCATATGATAGCAGGCTTGGTCTATTTTTAGAATCCTGGTGAGCATTTCGAGAATCGGATTATTTCGCGAGTTATTTTAATCGGTACACGGTCTCACCCAACAAACCGGACAAAAAAGGGGGCGTGGTCCAGAAATATTGGCAAAAATGTCGCTCTCAGAAACCTAGGGTTCAAACCTGAGCGTACTTTAACCCGCCACATATGATAGCAGGCTTTGTCTATTTTTAGTTTCCCGGGGAGAATTCCGAGTATCAGAATATTTCGCAAGCTATTTTAATCGGAACATGGTCTCTTCCATCAAAAACAGTCAAAAAAAGGGGCGTGGTCCAGAAAATTGGCAGGAGCGTCACTCTCAGGAACCTAGGGATCAAACCTGAGCAGCATCTCCTCATTGACCGCGCCACATATCATAGCAGGCGCGTTTATGTCTATCTTTAGATTCCCGGAGAGAATTTCGAGAATCAGACTGATATCGTCAAAACAAGAAATGACATTGTTGGCGCCTGCAACATCTATTTGAGTGTTAAAACGAAGAAAAAAAATTGTCAGCAAGAAAGTAAACAATATTACCTTTCTTGCTGATAAGTGTTTTTCACTAATATAAATCCCACAAGCGTTCACAATGTCAGCTCTTCTTTTGACGATATTAGGCTTGGCGGACGTCAGCTCATAGAAAAATAGTTTTTCTCAAATATATTTTGATCCAGGTGACTTCTCGCCGAGCTGTTTCGGTAGCGCCCTCTTATGGCTTTCCTCCGTGACGTCACGGCTGGGATTTGCCTCGCCGTGACGTCACCAGTTGTTATTCTGAGTTACTTACCATCGCGTGCGACGGCGAGTTCGATGGTGTGTTCAAAGCACAGAAGAAGCCAGCGAGCCATCGCAATCCGAAAATAACACCGTCAAAGTTGACAATCTGACTGTGCTCATGCCCATGGTTCGGCCAATCATAGAGAGCTGACCACAGCGACGCTTTTGGCCGCGCACATCGCTAATACTTGGTTTCATCTTAAGTCCAGGTGCAGCCGATGCTACAAGCGTGAGCATGTGGCCCTGAACAGTGCCTGCCCTGCATGAGCGCGCGTGCTTGGCAGGGACGCTAAGAGCCCGGAGCTCGCGCTTGTAGCATCGGCTCCGTGTGGACTTTAGATCAAACGAAGTATAGCGTCACAATCTAACGGAGTTTGAGCTTTCTACGACGCATAGTTTATTTATCTGTGCTGAAAAACGCGATTCTTTTTTTCTGGAACTCCCTGTACATCTTGAAAGTACTTGAAATAAAGTACAAGCGTAAGTGAGACCTGCATTTCTATCGCGAGCGCTCGTTCTGCGTAAGAACGTTTCAAAGCAGCGACCCAAGCTCGTGCTTGTGCCATTGGCTGCAGTTTACTCAAGCTCGTTGGCTGAACCAAACATTCCAGTGTCCATAATAAGTTGCGCACAAACTTTCCAAGAGCCAGCAGCCACCAGTGTGCGCGAGCACACGCAATGCAATTGACGTCATGGTTTTCCGTTCACGCTCATGACAGTGAAATGTGTGGGCTCCAGGGAAAAGGAGAATAAAGGCAGGCTTTTCATCTCCACAGTGGGGTCTGGTGTAAAAGCTAGGCGATTAATTGGTCTAATAAGCACGTAGCTTTCGCTTGTTGGGATGAAAAGCCTGTCTTTATTCTCTTTTTGCCCGGATACCTATGAATGGAGGCCTATGACGACCATTTCGTTGCGTGTGCTCGCGCACACCGGCGGCTGCTGGCTCGTGGAAAGATCGTGCGCCACTTATTATAGACACTGCAATGTTTGGTTCAGTATCCCTTTAAGGGTGAACGGAGTATAGCTCATGCTTTTTACGCATACGCGGCGAACAATCAGTGCGCACTTCTAAGACAGTGAGACCAGGCACGGTATTCAGGGGGGGGGGGGGGGCGGGGGCGGCTTTCCCCGAAATCTTTCATTTTGCTGGGTCCTCCTCTTCCCCTTCCCCTCATAACAGCATTTTGTCATGGGCGCCTTCCCCCTTCTCACACCCCTCCCCGAATCAAAATCCTGGCTACGTGCCTGGGTGAAACGAAGTATTGGCGACGTGCGCAATCGAAAGCGTCGCTGTGGTCGGCCTTCCACGATTGGCCATATGCTGACTATGACGTCAGCGAAGGATTTCTCATCGACTGAAATAAGAATAATGTATGAACTTCAATTTTGACGGTGTTGGCAGTGTTGGTTTCAGAGAGCAAATATTTCAAGCTTCCACCATGCTGATTACAAGCACCACCGAACTTGTTGTTCGCAAGGTAATGACGGAACGAGAGGGGGATGCAGCCAAGGAGGGTGCAACCAAAACATAGGAGGGTGCAACCAAAACATCTCGCCGCTATTAGCCACCAGAGCCTGGTGGTCGGCGGCTTTCCAGGCTTACGCCGCCATGGCTGAACTGTCATGTCCCTAGCCACGTGCCTCGCGCCAGGTGCCTTGGTCCCGCGCTCGCTGCTCGCGCGCCGCCTCCTCGTCGTTGAAGTTCTCGGTGTCCAAAATCCACGCAAAGTACAACTACAACTCCGAGAATGTACTTCAGGTAAAGTACAAGTTTACTAAACCTACTTAAAGCAGTACTTTAAGAACAGTGTACTTTCCAACACTGCATTTATATCAAATGGGGGAGTTATTCGCACAACAATAGAGAACATTTTTCGTTTCTTCAATAAACATACAAGTTCTTATATAAATTACACAAAGCGTAAATATGTTCTTATACGGCCTTATATGTTCTCATCTGTTTATTTAAAAAAGAAATATTTTTATTATGTTTGTAATTACGTGTCAGCTTCCAGAAAGCTGCACCCCCCCCTCTCCCCCCTGCCCCCTCCCCTAGAAAATAAAATTCAAATTTGTAGACGTTTGCAAGCAACGCCGCTTCGAGCGGACATAAAACGCTTTGTGAGGGCGCCCGTCTGGAAACCCTGGGTACGTCTACCACTATACTTCGTTTCACCTTCCGTCCAGACGCAGCCGATGCTACGAGATTATATGACGAATCACACAGCGTCAAAAGGGCACCATCATGGTGTTCGTAATGGTTCTGTCTGTGTTTTTCATCGCGGAACCAATCAGAAACAGAACAAGCCTAGTGATTTGCACTTTTGACGCTGCTTGATTGGTCCCGTTCTCTCGTAGCATCCGCTGCGTCTGGACGGAAGAGTGAAACGAAGCATAGCAGAAAAATGGCGGCGCCCTGATGATACTGGCAGACGTCTATGAACATGGCCAATTCCTCCTCAAACGATTCTAAACGAGAAATACAGTCAGATTTCGTTTTGTTGAGTACGGCGTCATTCATTCCCTATGGAGGTCTTACTTTGAATAGACAGCTCATATTACGAGGTAATGAAAAAGGCCCGACACGACTCGGCGACGCCATTACCAGACGGGAACTACCTGGACCTTGGTCTTCATTACGGATTGGGTACAAGGACGCTTCCCAGGTTTCTGTTGTCCTTTTTTAATTATCGCCCATCTTTTTTAACCTGCTTCTCCGTGCGTGCCGACCGCATTATGTGGGTAACCGTTAGCCTACGACCTAACAATTCTTTTGTCGTTTGCTCCCACGCCCTTCCTATCTCGAGCTCTTCTTTTTCGCGCGATAAACGTTTATTATTTTTTTGCTCGGGATTTAGTAGCTCAGGGTAGCCCCTTTTTATTTTTTGTTCGTGCCGCGTCGCGTTAATAAAATAAATGCATCTTAAACGGGCGATGCAACAATTTTTGTACTTTGCGCAAAAACCGCTTAAAACGGATCCCTGACGTTAATGACCTATCAAACACGCGTTCGTTTTTCACCCCACGTAATAGAAGTCTCAGAAAAAAAATCAGCAGAACCCATCCTTTGGGAATGATTATCTACGTTAATGCGAATAGCATCAAACGGTGCGGAGTTATGCGCGTTCGTCAGGTGGCCGGCACACTCTAGATACGCCAGCCCACTCTTGAGGCGATTCTAAATTTGTTGACACTTTCACAGCCCTTCGCACGATCTCCGCAGCCCAGCACGTGCGTTTGTGTCACTTAGGAAGGCGAGCAAAGCCCGGGCGCGGAGCTCCGGGCTTTCAGCGTCCCTGCCAAGCACGCGCGCTCGTGCAATGCAAGCACTGTTCATGGCCACACGCTCGTGCTCGTAGCATCGGTAGTCTCAACCAACGGTACTCTAAACGGTTGTTTATATCTTTACCATAGGACGCGCTTTACAGCGCTGTCACAGCTACCGGTGCGCGCGCGTTCCATGCACGAGGGCTCATTCCGCTCTCGTGAGGCTGAGCACGGCCGCTACATCACCCTCTCCCGAGCGCGGGAGAGGGTGAGCTAGCGGCCGTGCTCAGCCTCACGAGAGCGGAATGAGCCTCGTGCATGGAACGCGCGCGCACCGGTAGCTGTGACAGCGCTGTAAAGCGCGTCCTATAGTAAAGATATAAACAACCGTTTAGAGTGCGTTGAATGACTGCCTTCATAGCTCTGTGGTTAGCGCGTCTGCCTGCTGATCAAAGGGTCAACGGTTCGAATCCCAGCCGGCGCCGGTCTTTTTTATTTATTTATCGACCCGCGGCGTAAGAGGTTAGATAGCCAGATAGATAGATAGATAGATAGATACATAGACGAAAAGTGCGTGAAGTATCCAAAGAATGCTATTCGCATTAAAAAATTAAAGAAAAACGAGCACCGTTCACCCCCTCAACTCGCAGCCAGAACAAGCGGCCACGTGATCTGGAGCGGATTATATGCCCCCAATGTCGATCATAGCCACGCGCTGGGGCAAAGCACAGGACACGCGCTGAGTTCCAGACATTGATATGGCTCGGCTATTGTCGCCGTTGCAGCGATTGGACACGGGCCACTACCCGAATGCTTCTCGAGCTATCGATTATCACGAGCCCAAACCGAGGGCCCACGCAATGCTCGGGTCCAATCTATGAACCGCATTCAAATATCATCATTGGGGTGTACTGCGACAACCATGTTACGTCATCAAATTTTGCAAAGCAGAGATTGAATGAAAATGATTGATTTTGTCCTTGAAATTACACCGCAACAAAGGAGTTTCTTGGCCAGTGGCGTTGCGTGTGAGTATCCTTGAGTCCCAGGTTTGCCAGTAAGCTCGTGTAAAGTGAAAAACACTCCAGTTGAATATCGTTGCACCGCTCCTTTAAAGAAACCAAGAAGTCCAAACCAGCTCTTATACTCCATTTCGCTTTAAGTGATCAAACAGTTTCAAAACTGCATCGTCGCGGCGTTCATTTTCTTTACGAGTTTCCTATTACGGGCTAAACCAATGACGCACAGAGAAAAAAGCTCAAGATCAACGGCGCCTTCACTGTGCGCGATTGGTTTAGGTCCATGGACGTAAGAAGCTTCTGGAAGCGGACATGACGTCATCAAAGGCGAAGCCGGAAGTGTGGACGAACACGGTCCCAACGATGAACAAAACCACAGCCATTTTTGCCACCCTTGGATGTCCGCCGGGCACCCGAGGGTGGCCGGCGGTGCATCCAGAATCCTTCTTCTTACTTTACCAGTATATATGTATAGTTACTGGCAGGGTGGAGAATAAAAACCATGATGATTTAAATCGGGACTTAAATCAGACCAGTTTTACTATAATGATTTATATCAAACCTTCCCCGCAAATATGAACCTCCAAAAGGTATTTTATTTACCGGGTATCCATCATGTGATGCTTTTATGCGCGTCTGTATTATTTAAACAAAATAATCATCAAGCAAGGGCGATTTATATCAGACTCAACACGAGTGAAGAGAAGTGCTTTTATGCGCAAATCGAAGCGTTGACATTTTCCTTCTACCTTACACTTTGTTCGTCAGTTACATGATATCCTACTGTAAGCAAATCTGAGCGCGAAAGAAAAATATGAAAAAAAAAATAGAAATGTAACGTCCTGTTGGAAACCAGTCAAAATGCCAAAGAACAACGACAACAAAAACAACAACGCATAATGCTTTTTAATCGATGAAACCAAGCTGTTTTTGTTCTAGTATGACAAGTTCTAGATCAATAAAAGGTTGGTAATCATAAATTACTTTTAATTTACGGTCATCATTTATTCTGCATTGTTATCACTATTAGTGATTGGACGGACCTTTAATCACTCTGCGATGTTTAAAAATGCATCTAGTGATAAAGTATAACAATTTTCTAGCTACAGTGCCTTAAATGAAATTAATTCTATTGAAATCAAATGAATCTGGTTTAAATAGACAACATCTGATTTATGTGAGCTTTTTTTAATCCTGATTTTTTTTTCTACCTGGTTATTGGGCACTGTTATAAGAGTGCGAACACGTAAAGAGCATCAAAGAGCCATTTCTCGGGGAACCTGGACGTCAGAGCACAGCTTTTGCAGCGGTGAGGACCCAAAACACACTTGTTCACTCGGGAGACGTGTGTTTCGGCGTCTTACCGCAGCGGGGTGCCAGTCACGTGGCTCTCCTCTCATCCGTTGTCTGGCGCTCCACCTTTTCGATTTCGGCGGCCGCTTCTCGTGGCGATCTGCCAGGCTTTGTCAGTATATAGGAGGCTATGACCGGGCTTTTAATGCGCGTACGCGCTCCAGGTGTACGAGACGCCAAGCGCTGTCGAATATGAAAATTGTTGTCCCGCTCAGGCGGACAACAATTTTAACATCGTTCTCACCTTGTTAGTGGTGCCATTTTAAGCCTGATAAAATCACGGGCAGCAGTGATTAAATAAATTCAAAGCTAAAGACACCACTGACGAAACAGGAGAATCTCCAAGAAGCCGGGCAAATAAGCAACGGTCACTCGAGATTTGGTTAAGTGCATGAACGTTTCTAAAAGTACTCACACAAGAAAAAACAAATCACGAAGCAGCAGCTTTTATTACCTAAGGCACGTAACAACGTGTGCGACGTGGAGGTGTTGTCTTGAGCTCCGAAGCTCGAGCGTTCGTACCTTGGGAATGGGTGGTCTATGCCCGAGAAGATCTCTGGTACTGCGCTCGAAGCTTTCCGATGCGACATAAAACTTCGATAGTTAATTTTTCTGTTAGTTTCAACGAGGAATCCTCCTCTTTCCTCCTCTTGGTGGCGCAAGCTACCGTCCGCTACAAAGGATATAGCTAATGCCATTTATCCGTCCCTTCATACACATGGTCCTCGACCCTCTTGGGGTTCGGCTACAGAAGGGGCTGGGTTTGAGAACAATGTCCAAAATCGCACTAAACGTCGAGAACTGGTCTAGTAATGGGAACATTAACGAGGTAATCGGAGCAACCGAACTTGTCTTATCAGAAGCCGAAGTGGTTACGTAAAAGGCCCGTTATTAGCAAGGCGACGTCCTCTCAGGATGACATACTGTTTACAAAACCTTTGCGTCTAACCCGCCCGACACCACCAGGTGCATCTAATTGCGACCTTGGGAGTTTCGAGTGCCGCATTTCTCAAAGAGCGTCCTTCGCTGAGATTCTTGACCTATCGTTGTTTTGTGTTACTTCATCTTTTCAATGCTAATACGGTCAAAGAGAGGAATTATCTGCAGTTTGGAGATATACGTAGAGATATCGGTTCTTTGCCTTCAGGTCGGTAACCCACTGGGACGCTGTAAATCCTCCTCCGATCTCGTCTGATCGGGGACTAAGAGTTGGAGTCAACGTTCTCGTTTCTTATTAGTGAGTACATTATGGCTTATCCATGCACGACGTCGCAAACGGAAACAGCCCGTAGACAACGACTATTCTCTTCAAAGCTGCTACATCACGTATGCATTATACATCTGAAAACTAGACGAAATGTGAAGAGAAGCCACGGCTCATATTTTCTTTTACTTCAATCGGGTTGCCTTCTAATCCTGATATACGCTGACCTTGGAAATCCATGGGCTCCCATCTTGGAGGATATTCGTTATTCAAATGGTGGAAGTGCTGGACCTCCGCAGGAACAAAACAATATAACGCAGACACCCATCTCTGCGGCAGATTCAGTGGGCCACGCTACATAATTCACAGTGAAGCCGCGACATCTACCATCAATCTGAAAAACAGAAAAAAAGAACACGAGATGCGAGGAGAAACCAGGTTCATATTTTATGTTCGGTTTGACCAAGTTACCTTTTAATCCTGATGTATTTAACCCTTTAGCGGAGCTCCAAGCTCTTAAAGAGCAAAACAAGGGGAAAAAATACAAGAACAGAAGTGCGATAAAAGACAGAAGAGAGAAGACTAATGGTGCGGTGTGGCTACTGTCCAAAGGCTTACATTCTCCGAGCGCTTTTGGGTATTCTTATCTACGTACCAAAAATAAAGCAGAGACTCTAGACTCGGCGATTTGGTGAGCGCGGGATGACAAGACAAATGACTTATCGTTATAGACTGCACTTTTGAATGGGGAGCAACAAGCGGCGATTCTTTGTATATTTTAACGACTGGGGACAGAAATTTGACGCAGTCGTCAATGAGGAGCGTAGTAAATTCAGTTTAGCTCAGCTTGGAATATCTGCGTCCATTCATGATTCTACGATGCAGAAAAGAGATGCTGTCGCCAATAAGTCAATCTAAGAAAGGCTACGCAGTCGCCGCGGGCTCAATACTATGAATATACTATTAAGCCCTGTGAGTACGGCCTTCGTTTCCTTCAAATCATCAACAGGAAAATTTAGTATCAAGCTCCAAGGCGAGCCTTTTTCTCAACAAAGAAGTATCCTCAAGGCAAGCGCTCCGGGAGCGTTCCTCCGTAAGCTGACCCAACTGATTATTAACTTATTCTGCCACCATCTGTCTTTACCATATTGCCTATTTTTCAGAATATTATTCCCACTTGATTTTTAGTTTTTTTTCTGCGCTCAAATTATTTATGTATTTATTCAAGTGTTGAGGGAATTACATAAAGGGGGGGGGGGTACATGACACGGGAGCATAAAACAGTAACAACAACATATGCGAATACATGGCGTACTGCAAAACAACGTGGCCATCGCTACGAGCAAAGGGTAACGGCAATACACAAATTAGTCTGGGTATAAGGGGGCATAATAAGGGGATGAAAACATTACGATACATGGCAATCAGTATAAGCACAAGACAAACATATAGAACGGCACAGTTGGGATCAACAAAAATGAGAACAAAGAGCGTTGCGAAATGCGATGGGTTCCGTCCGGGTTATAATAACTGAGCATGTGTTCACCGGTGAAGCAGTGAAACGGCTTAATGTGTTTTATGGCTTTCTTTGTACGAATCAAAGAATTAATATTAGGCAGTCACATTTACAAAATGTGCGCCACTGTTTCGGGCAGAGTAAGCAGGATGATATAGGTCAATTGTGTTGCCGTCTACGGAGTACGCGCCGTTCATTGCATAATCGTGATGCACCCCAGTGAATTGTTAGCTTTAAAAAAGCCGGGCACGGTATATTATAATCAGTCTTTTTTTTATTGTGGTTCGTTTTTTGGACTTTTTATTGGCTCAAGCCCAAATCTTATTGGATAGGGATCGATAATAGGAGGTTCCGGACCCGCCATGGCCAGCGTTCTTTAAGGTGTCTGTGAAAAGAAGTCACGTGGAGTGTTGGTAGCAACCGGTAACAGCCCTAATTAAACAAAGGTGCAAGGCCATCCCGAGAACAGCAGGACGTTCGCAGGTTCCGGAAGAACCGCGGAGCCGTCAAAAAGGCTTCAAGCGCTATTCCATGAAACGCAGCGAATCTGTTAGCAGAGTTTATTCCCATCGTGAGTAGCACGGATGGATGTGGAATAAGACTTCACGCATATGAATATAAAGATTGACAATCTTGGAATTATTTGCAAATGATGCCGGTGCGAGGGATTTAGAGTGCACCAAATTGTTCTCAACGTTGGTCACTGTTATAGGGAGCTCTTGATCATCTTGCCTGTTTGGGTAGTTCTACCCGGCGTCCGAATTCAGAAGGATAAGCCGTATTAATTCATTCCTCTATCCTGCAACCGGGCAATAGTTGGACACTGTTTGCCAACCGGAGTGGCTGGTTGGTAACCCGATCAATCGTCAGCCTTTCCGCTTGTTGTTCCCAATCGAGCTTGCTTGTCGCGACGCGTAACTGTGAAAGAAAGATAAATGTTATTAAACAGAAGTGATGACATGGTTCTAAGCGGTGTGTTTTCAGTGTTTCACTTATAGGAACTAAATCATTAGCATTGTTTGTGGAGTTATCGTTCGGCGGCATCTCTATAGAAGATCCAAATGTCGTGGCGTTTGTGGACCATGTTGTCCGTATGGAAAAAATGCACCGAAAGTCCACGTAACTAAAAAAAAAAATGGATCATCCGTCGCGATCTTGAGGGAGAGAGATAGAGAGGGTGAGCAAGTAAAGCATCACTAAAGAAACAAAACTGACATCTTCGCTTCTCCGAGGATTCGTATTGTCGAAGTTGCCGGCCTTTGGCTGAATGGGCTTCGTGGCGGCGAGCTTGATATCCGGGTGACCGAGGCCAGTGCTTTCCGGCATATGAAGATTAAAAAATATGAAGATTAAAAAGAAAGCAATATCAATTATTGTTCATATACGCGTATATTTAATCATTGAAACAACATTCGGAACAATAAAAGTTTGTTTAATGAACCACATACAATATTAGAGCAGACCCTGGTGTATCTATTACTCGATATACGACAGGAAAAATCTCTTATGAAATGCTACCCATTATAAGCGACATAACGTCAAGACATCGCAGCTCGGTAGTTGCGTAGACACTCAGTGAAGGGACTTAAATGCCCTCAGTATATGATTGGCCCACGTGACTGGAATCCCTCCAATAGGAACCGTCCGAGGTTACTGAATAGCTCCCGGTAATTCGAGAGCTCGAAATTTGGCGGCAGGCTGGAGACGACTGGTTTCAAAGGGGTTTCTTTCTCTCCCGTCTCTCGCGAATACTCTTTTACTCCTTTACTGCTTTAATGGTTTGTTTACCGTTTCCCTCACTCATTAAGCGAGCGCGGATAAAACAACAACAACTACCACTAAGGGGTTCCCCAGGGCTACGAATGATTTATCATCCGTTCCTCGAAGAGGCATTCGTCGGAAGGAAAAGCGAGGAAGGGTTACCGGTGTTTCCTGAACCGGTACAAACCAGTTGGAACCGGTTTTCCGAGAGCAGTGCCCAAGATCGAAAGCGAAGTTAAAGGGTTCTTGAACAGATCTACATATCTTACTTACGTGGTCCGGGTCACTGACGTTCCGACAGCTGTGTTTAGATTCACGAGACGATTAAGTGCATCTAAGATTACCGCAGGAAGTATTTTGCGAAGCGTGCTGCGGTCGGGTGAACTCTGTTTGCTGTGTGGTGAACGCGTATTGATGATCCAAAAGTTCAAGGTCGCCAGTGATGTATCTCGAGATTTTGTCGCCTGTCATGGCGTTGTAGTACCCCGAAAGCTAAACGTTTGCTTAAGGCTCATTTCTCTTGCCTTAAGGAACAAAAAAAAAAGAGTTTTGTTTAGTATGTGATCATATCATGTAACAACTTATGCGAAGAACTCACTCACTCAATTCTGATTCAAACCAACTCTTTGGCCCAGAAGTGAATTGAATGGACCGAAAATAAATATTGACAAATAGCAAACGATGTGCAGCTTGTTGAGCCCCTATAGATATATAGATATTTGTTTTATAAGCAGGTTAAAAGGCATATTTGATGGATCCTGTTAAAAGGGCTATAGGGATACGGACACTTTGAAAACCTATACCAACATCCCCACGTAAGTACGCCGTCGTTAAAACGTTACTACTTCCCACAAAAGGTCTACCGGCCTTAAACTTCACCGACAAATCCCCGACGCTCAAAATTGAAGAAAAAATATTCTGGTTGATAGTTTGTTTTAGTTTAAGTCCATACGCAGCCGACGCTAGGAGGTAATAGGACCAATCAAGAAGTGTCAAAAGCGCACGTCACTGGGCCCTTTTTTTGTACATGATTGGTTCAGCGATGATAGGAAACGTACGCTATTGACGCTGTCCGATTTTGCTCATCAGCTCGTAACGTCGGCTGCGTATGGACTTATGGTAAAACGAACTATAGAATTGTCTTAACACTTGTTTGTTGTTGTTGTGACAGAAACGAGAACAGTGTCGCCCATGAATGGCAGTAAAACATTTCCGATTGCAAAGACATCCAGTGACATGCAATTATGGGATGCAGCATCGCGTGTTAAATAGGGTTGTCGGTACTCTCTGTTTGAATTGATTGAATCCGATTCACCGAAAGCTATGTGGAGCTCAAGTTCGTCTGCTTCATTTGCAGAGGATATGGTGACGTCAGAACGCCATGTACTCTGATTGGCTCTGATTGGCTGTGATTGAAGGATATAGTGGGTAGACTTCAAAGCAAGCGTGTCTTGAGGTCTACCCACCGTCCTTCAATCAGAGCCAATCAGAGCCAATCAAGCAATCAGAACCAATCAGAGCCAATCAGAGCTCGGCGTTTTGATGTCACCACAACTCCTGCAAATGAAGCAGACGAACTTGTGCCGCCGCACTCAATATTTTTGTATTTTCTATATTATGGTAAAATTAACATAAATCGCGATGACTCCTTCTTTCTTTCTCCTTCCTTCCTTCTTTCTCTTCCTTCTTTCTTCTCGCTCAAGAAGAACTAATCACAACAAAGTAGTTAGACCGTTTCAAAGTACTAATACAATGTTTAGGAACTATATTTCCTCGTGCAGTTGAAGAGTGGAACCGCATACCAGAGTCCGGTGGTAAACAGTTGATCCTCCGAGTCGTTTTGTCAAGAGTATTGGTGTTTTTGATATGCGGCTGTTTACACTGCTGGTAAAGTTTTTGTCTAGTCGTGTATAATATGTTATGTAGTGAATTTATTTTTCGGCACTGATATATGCAAAAAATTATAACATGGCGCAAGTTTTTTTTTTTTTGTTACATTAGATTGCGGTATTTGCCCATAAGAATGGCGAACAACGAATCACAAGGCCAAAACGTTATAAGCCACGCCCTAATTTTCTTAAGCTGTCAGGGACTATATTAATCACTTTATTTTTGATAACTTGCGTAAGAATGCGCCAGATCATGATAATAACGGATAGATGTTGAGTACGGCGTTCGTGATCAGAAGGTCAGTCAGTACATTCGTCATTTTTCATACGCTCACCTCTTTCCTCTCTGCACCATGCCTCCCATCTCTGCGCAATTAATTTTCACCAGTTTATTACGCTCGAGTAGACCCTCCACACGTAGTAGACACCGAAAAACGCCGATTCTTGTTTAGGCGAATTAAGTACCGTCGAATACCACCTAACCTTCTCAAAAGAAAACGGCCAGCACCCTTTCGCAAGTGCATGCATAAGGATGGTTCAGACATAATGCGCCTTTTTCAAGAAGAGCACTGCATGCGCAGGTCTTCCTCGCGCAGCGGCGGGAACTCGAACTACAGTTGGCGCCCGGAAGGGGAGTTCCGTCACCCTTCCTTTTTCTTTTGTGACTCAGATGAGTCGTAGAGGAGGCAGGAGGGGTGGCGCAACTTCCCTGTCGAACGCCAACCGTACACTCTAGAAAAAAGCCCGTGCGTCTACTTTTCCGCGCGACACTCGGAGAGCCAATCACCGCAATTTATGGGGGCAGCTCAGCGAATAACGATACCGAAACATATATGTTTAGACCCCCCCCCCCCCCCCAAAAAAAAAAAAAAAAAAACGCAGTCTGAGTTGTGACATTAAGCAATGCAAGCGTGACGTTTGGCACTGCTTAATGCCACAACTCCAGACTTGTACGTAGTTCAACTACTCTACTCAAGTTACTGTAGTTTAACTACTTTTCTGATTAGTTTGGTAACTTTCAATTACATATTTATTTTGGTAATTAGTAGTTTACTTACTTTTTTTAGTAACTTCTACTCAAGTTACAAATTACTTTCCAATTTTAGTGGTTGCTTTCCCTATCAACAAACATTCCTGCACAAAGGAGAAAAGATGTTCGAAGATCAGCTGATATTTGCAAAGAGGGGGAAGCATGTGGCGCAGGAAAGGGGAGGAGAAAATAATTTGGAGAGTCCAACCCCCCCCCCCCCCTCTCTTGCAACAACACTGCTACGAGGCGCGGGAGCGAACAGACACGACGCAAGAGAGGCCAAGTAACTGCGGGATTTGCGCCGAAGACTGGCGTTTCTCTTCGTCCTGAAGTTCAGGGAGACTCAACCCTTTTGAAGAAAAGGCTGGTCCCCGCTTCTCCCTAACGTAGAAACTCTCGCTCACTACAGGAGGTGCACACACTGCATACTCACTCAAACCAGGCAACAAAAAGCAGCACTTGCTCTGAAACTGATCTTGTGCTCCCGTAATTTGTGCTGTACTCGAAGAATCGCGTGCTAAAGGTCAACGCCAAGGTGACCTTTTTGCGTTGTCTTTCCTCACATGCAGATCTTCAAAGATTCATAGATCGTTCGAGAAACCTGTAGTATTCCCCAATCGCTTTTATATAAAAAATAATAAACATGGAGTAATTGGGAAGTACTCTACGTACATGATACTTAAAGTACTACTCTTCAGAAAAATTGCACTTTACTTGAAGTAAATTCTCTGAACGTGTACTTGTATTTTCCGAGGAAAGTAAAACTCCCGACTTCAATGTACATTCCCCAAATTCGAAAACAGAAAATGGCGGTATCGTCGTGTGAAAACGCGCTCTTTCGAGACGTCATCTGGTCATTTCTCTGAGTGAAGTAATGGCGGCTGTAAGACCGATGGAAATTAGTGCCTTTAGGTTGATTGTGTCGAATAGCTCGTCAGCGAGAGTAAAACAGCTACTCTGCGGCGACTTGACCTTATACAATATTTGCTGCCATTTCCGTAAAAAAACTGATGCACCTCCAATTTCCCTGGAGCAATGGCTTGCATACCAGTTAAAAAAAACACAGTATAGGGACTGAAAGGGCATCATGAAAGATTGTATTAAAAGTGCTTGTACTTCACCTTGAAATATGTTGTACTTATATACGTTATTTCAAGTACATTGCACCCGGTGTACTAACTACTTTACTTGAAGTACATAACCTCTCATTTACTTTGTACTTTACTTCAAGTACTTTTTAGATGTATACTTTACGCAACACTGTAAACAAGCAAACACTGTCTAAAAATCAAGCTCAGCCAGTGCTAAACCTCAAAGTACAAATGACACATTCGCAGCACATCACTGACCAAACAAACAAGAAAGTACAAAACAATTAGGCACGCAGAAGCAGAACCAGCTATTAAAGCATTTCAATAAAAAAACAAGCCGATTCATATTTGGCTAGAACAATTTCGCTAACGGATCAAAACATCAGCTTTTTACCATAAAAAAAATCTAAAAGTAACTTTAGAAGTAACTTTACAAGTAATTCGCTACTTTTTTACGGTAATTAGTAATTTTCTCAATTGCTTTCCATTTGAGTAATTTCTACTCTACTCAAATTACTTTTGACGTCAATACTCAGTAACTTCACTTAATTACTTTTTTTGAGTAACTTGTACATGTATGCACAACTCAGACGGCGTTTTTTGGTCTAAACATATGTTTCGGAATCGTCATTCGCATAAGCCGCCTCCGTGAGTTGCGGTGAATGGCTCTCTGAGTGCGAGAAAGTAGACGCACGGGCTTTAATTAAAGTGTAGGTTGGGTATTCGCCGCATAACGTCGTCTTCGCGTAAAAAAAAAACGCTTCATTTCCGTTGGTTGCATTGCGTGATGTTGAGTTGCGCAGCGTTTCACAACGACGGATCGCGCGGCCCTGGGTTGCCATAGCAACTCGTTGTAGCACCTCGTCGTAATCAGTCGTAAACCGGGTAACGCGATCGGTCGTATACTCAAGATACAAATATCTGAGCCATGCAGTCTTAACGGCGTGAACTAATTACGGGCTTCAGATGATTCAGCACACACTTCCAAAAGTATTGAATTTCCTCAAAGAACAAGGTATCTGGACCGAAAATTTAAATAAGAAGACATTGCGTGAAATATTAGCCCCCTAATAACATATTTATCGGTGTGGTGCATAAATGTCCTTTTTTTTCTGTTTTAAATAATGTAATTATATATTCCGCTGACAGATTTGCCTGTGGGGCAGGGGCTTCGTCAAGTTGCACTCCTGCAGCTTATTCTCCTGCCTCCATCGCCCATTTTGTATTATGCGAGTAAATAAAATGAACTGAATTGAATCGAACTGTTATGGGGGACAGTAGTCTGAAGAAAGGCGTTTCTGTAACAGCAAACCACAGGTCGGGGTAGGGTTATTAGTATCACGCTACGCCGCACCAATAACAAAATACATATGACGCTGCACTTTCCGATCATTAACAAAGAAAACAAAAAATAGCTTTTCTGGTTTCCACAAAACAAAAATGCGCGGGAAGAATTCAACAGAACTGACAACACTATAAGATAAATCATCCTACACATTGGGTAGAGAGCAAGCCCCAATTTTCATTACTTTTCCTTCTAGGCTAGAAAGACTTACGAATAACATTAGCGCCCAGAATACGTCGTCGGGGAGACCTTCCATAGCCTCAAATTATACTTTTGAAAAACTAAAAAAGTATTTAAGGTCCCTGATTCGTCCCTGGCATTACGAGGCCACATAAGCAGTCTGCGTATGCAGGCTTCTCAGCTCGTCAGACGACTCATTTTGAAAACGCGACCTCTAGCGTTAATGCAGATGGACATTGTCAGTGACATAAACAAAAACAAGGCGTCACAATTTTCACGAATGTGTCAGTATTTTGAAAGACGTTACAATGCGCAGGCGGCGAGCGATAGGTCTACGAGAAGAACTGCCCATTTCAAGGTTGAAACTTTGGGAGGAAAAAAAAAAAAAAGGAACTCCCAAACTGGCGCCGAATTAGAATTCCTGGGGTGGATGTAACTAAAGTCACTGGAGAACACAACGGAGAATGTGAGGGAAAACGCGGAAATGACTGACGATCATGTATGTTTTTAGTGTTCGTTTTTTCCGTGGAGTCGGCGGCGCAGTGCTAATTCTGCTTTTCGTTCGCGGCGAGAGTGCGTCCGCGTTTGTTTGGGTACAAAAATGGCGAAGCAGAAACGCAGAAAAAAGAAAGGAGCTTCTCAAAAAGACTCCACGGAACGGAAGAAGGCTTGAAAGGTTGCCAACTTCGAGGTGTGCATCCCCCAAATGTTTGAGTTCGCCATGACCCATTAAAAGCGTGCGCTCGCTCGCTGGATGTTTCAATGAAGATGCGCAACACCAGAGAATCTTTTATTTATGCCTTTTCTCTCTGTTTTACCTTACGAATTATTTTTTTTATCTATTTGTTTACTTTGTGGCATCTGAGATGTCGTTATTTCCAGCTTCGGACGCATGAGTGCTCATCAACATTGCAACAGCTTGAAACAGACGACGCATTGCAGACGACGCTTTGCAGACGACGGTCAGATGTGACGCTAAAGCAGACAACGTTTAGTATAAAATGTTTGAAGATGACACTGGTAGACAGTATAAAACGTACCGGGAAGCCTGCTAAGGAGCTGACCTGCTAAAGCAAGACGACCCTGGGTAAAAGAAAGCGAAGCGAGCAGGTAAACATGAAGATAAGAAAGATCTGTCGATGGAGACGGCCTTCACCTAGTACAGTGTCGCGGCACTTGAGGAAATATTCAAATCACAGATGACAGCCAGAGTGGGATACGGTGAAGCTGAGACGCCGCTGGCGAAACAAAATTATGAATGGCGGATTACGGGTCAGACATGACATATGTCGACAAGCCATCCTGACACTCGCGAACAACCTAGCAGGAATGTCTTCGTCTGTCTTCATGTTTTTTGTTGTTGTTTTTCTTTGGGGGGGGGGGTTGCCAGTTTCACTGCACCCCCCTTCGTGTTCACATCTGTTTTCTGCTATCATTCCCTGCTCCGTAGAGTAGCATAATCACCACTAGCAGCCTCTTCAAATCACGTTTTCATTTTTGACATCACGAACTTCCTAATGAATCACGCAAGTTTCCAATCTCCTGCTAAACGTCGCGTGGCTCAGGACCTGTTTTTTTTTATGTCGGCCTTATTGATTGAACCGAATCTTAATACATGTATTTAACAATGTTCTGCGCTGTGATCTTCTTCTGAGACGCGTATATATCATTGGCTCAGTGACGCGCTTGCTTTGTGTAAACGTCCGTGAAGAGCTTGTCTTAAACAAGAAGTAACCGAAAATATAAATGCTATGAATCTTCTAGAGCGCCTTGGTGATGACGTCACAGTCCCATGCGACATTGTAACGTCATCGAGACTATATGCCAGCGTGGACGTGAAAGCCCTATAAGAGGTGGCAATATACCGGGTGTTTGTAGAGAAATCCGAACCCTGCTTTTCGCACTGCAAAAATAAACTAGACATCACGGAGAGCTCAAACTCTGTCAGAACGTAGGCCCAGCCTTTCGAGCAAGATGCCAAAGTTTCAGCCCCAAGATTTTTCTTATTCATAAGTTATAAGTGATTTTTTTTTTAATTTTCAATAGACCGATCTCACTAAGCGTTCGACGCATGCTCGAGGCAGCCATAACTTTAGTTCACAGGAGGAAATCGGCAGTGCACGAGACTGTTCGTGCCCTGCACGCGCAGAGCTCCAGCTAAGTTGTCGCACGTGCAGAAAGACTAAAGTTTCCTCGATGCATTGCGGCAGCGGTGGCGTAGTCAAACTGGCTGGGTGAGATTGGTCTATTGGGAAATGGGACCCATTTTCGCCCGTTTTCCATTTTTCCATTCAAATTTTCAGAAAATCGCTTATAACTTTTGAATAAGACAGCGGTTGGTGCTGAAACTTTGGCACCTTGCTCGAACGGCTGGAGCTACGTTTTGACGGAGTTTGAGCCCTCCGCGACGTCTAGTTTATATCTGCGGTCCGAAAAGCCGGGTTCGGATTTCTCACAAACACCCGGTACATGCTACGCATTTAAAGTTCCTTTGGAAGGACATGGGGTTGCATACTTCACCTTTGCACATCCAACACCGACGCATTACATGTTTTTCTTGAACATGTAATAAGTTGATGACCTTGGTTGATATTTGAATAGTCAATATTTGAAAGGTTGTCTTCAGGCCACGCGTGTCTCTTCGTGGTGCGTGAATCTAAGTTCATCTGAGAACTATTCCTGAACTCACTCTGGTTGATAGTAGGTCCGTTGTACATTTTGACCTGCCAATAAACTCACATTCGAGCGAGAATTCGTTGAAATGGGTGTCTCTGTGGATGATAAAATTCTCCGTGGTCTTTTACCATTTATATGTGACTCCTACCGCCGACAAAAAATAATGTAATCGCGCACAATCAAAAATCTTACGACAGGATTTCGTTTTTCAAGACGCAGTCGGCTCGGGCTTTGTTAAAATCATTGAAGATAAGATCAATTGCTCAGATAAGTTAATGAATATTCGTCCAGTAGAAACATGTAAAATGGCACTGCAAATTTCCCGCTGTGTAGTTGCACTTTATTTTTCTTATCATGATATATTGTTTTGGTGATGTCACATAAATATCTTATTGTGGCACCCAAAACATACATGCATTCTTGGAGCTCTTAATTTACTTCCCACATAAAAAATATACTCAATTGTTATTACTTCTCCTATGATGTGGAAATAGCCACTGGGAACGAGTTACTCTCACGGTGTAACTCCAAGTTAAATAATTACATTATTAAAAAAAATACGTACAAGATACCAGGTTTTCGGACAATGTCGATGATGAAACAAAATTCGTCATGAAAGTTAAATTCCACCCCAAGACATCCAGTATTAAATTTGCCAGCATATCGCCTACCTTTTTTCCTTTAAGTTATCGTCCTCGACGCGAGCGTAACCGGTCCCGGTCATCTAGAAACACTGCTCTCGGGCTGCGAATGGCAGGCAACCTTGACTCCACCCTCCACGTCTTCGCACGTTTAAAGTTCTCTGCAACGAGAGAGAGAGGGACTGCCCACGAATTTCTAGCCTACCAAACCTGACGCCGGACCGCCGCTACCCGTAATTTGCCCGGAACAGCGACGAAGCGTATAGGTCTCGTTGATAAATAATAACGCGGTAATAAATAGAGAGAAGCGTACAGAACAGGCGGGTAATCGCTGAAAGGCTTCGGGGCTGCAACTCGTTGCTGGCGCCATCTACACAGGAACGCAAATTCCTCGTCTGCTTCTTCACCCGTTCGTTCACCCTGCGTACGTGCGTCCGTTTCAACCCGTTCTTTGATAACAGATCCAGTTCTTGACCCCCGGTTTTTTAGGCTTGTTTGTGTTTGTCCAAGTGCGATGTCCACGGTCTGTAACGGGCCTTCGCTTTACTAGTTTTTGTTTTTGTGTACTTTGTTTTTTAGTGTATGCGCGTGCGTGTGTGTGTGTGTGTGTGTGTGTGTGTGTGAGGGGATTGTGTGTTTGTGGCTGCAATGCCGTTGAAATCCGGAACCGCCTAGCCAAAGCCGCCCGGTGAGGATGACAGTTGCAGACGACAGTTGCAGACGATGGGTATGCGGCGAGAAACCGAGGGAGAGAAGGATGCGAGAGAAAAAGGGGACATCAAAACGCCGAGCTCTGGTTGGAACGATTAGTGGGTAGACCTAAAGCTAGCTTGCTTTGTCTGCAACTGCACTCGTCGAACGCGTTGGAACGTGCAACGCCAGCGTCAGTCGTTTGGCTCTCGCATTTTAACGCGTTCGACGAGTCCAGTGGCGACAAAGGCAGCTAGGTTTAGGTGTACCCACTGATCGTTCCAACCAGAGCTCGGCGTTTTAATCTCCCCGCCCTCTCTCGTCATCTTCTATCCCTCAGTTTCTCGGCGCAAAGCAGACGGACGGGCCCGTCTGCTACACGTCGTCTGCAGCATGCTGCTAAAAGTTCAAACGCAGACCAAAGAAAAAAGGAAAAAGGAAATTACGACTGACCGCGAATTGAACGCCCTCCTTTTCACGTCACGTGGGAACGGAAGAAATTTCGAAGCCACGAGTGTCGAAATCCGGAAGTCATCCGAACGCACCACCGGACAACCACGAACACTCCTAACTTTAGATCTGATTGGATTCAAGTCGGCTTTTGGATTGGCAGCAATCCGTTTTGTCTTGATGGTTTTGTCGCTGTCTACGGCGATTGAACTCCCTCGGCGTGCACGTCACCCGGAAACCTCGATCTTGGCCTTGACGGCTTCTTCCTATATTATGTAGTTCGCGGGTACTTCAAAGCGGACAAAAGAAACGCAATACGAGAGCAGTAACAAAAGGCAACATCAAAGCAATGTTGTCAGCTATTTTGATCAGTGACATTTTGTCGTGCTGCCTTCGGAGCTTATGCGATAATTCCGCGGGGGTCGGGATGAAGCATTCGTCATTATAGCTCGGTTCACTCGATATAACTGACTCCTGACTCTATACCTGCCACGATTCGCAGCGTGTTTCATTCTTCGTGTAACTGACAGGTAGAGCATCCGGACCCGGATGTTCTTCTCTGGAATGCTTGGCTATAAACTATTATTAGTAGTATCAGTATTACCTGGAAGCATAGTCATAGGGCCAAGTTGGCATTACTTCGGATTGATGGATTGGTGGCGGATAGAGTCACTGAATAACACTAGATGACCCTTTTGAGTCGGTGGGGCTGATGATACTTGACTCGGTGCCTCCGGCTGTGTGGTTGATAACTGATTCAGCTCGGTGGAATGTTTGCTAGCTGCACAAGAGTTTGCACGTCTGTCGCTCTCTGGGATGTACGCCCTGTTTCTTCTGCCTTTGTACTTACGATGTTTTTTGCTTCCTATCATCGTTACGTACTTCTCTAGGTGCCTGTCTATGCTGATATGAAAACACTGCAATATTTTCTAGCGTCCACTGGGAAAAGAGAACATAGATGAGTGACTTCTTGCACATGGTCGTGTGGATGCCTATCGAATCAGTTGAGGTACCATATTTTGTGCACGATCGTCTGCCTTCCATTGGGGCATAGCAAAAGCGAGGAGTTCTTATTCCGTTTGTATTGTTTGTCAATTGAAACATCCACTTCGCTTAACAAAGTGCATACATTTGGCAGAAGAAAAAAAAGCCTTACAGCTTTATTGCTGTTTGCCTACGAATTCGAAACGGTCAAGTCGCGGTCATCATACAAAAGACATTCTGCAGAGACTAAAGAGTTTTAGCGAACCGTTTTTGCACATCCGATACGGTATACGATGGGCCCTCCGGTACGAACTGCGCATGTGCGAGTCTTCTGCGGTAGCGCATGCGCAGTACGTACCGGAGGGCCCACAGTGCCGTATCGGATATGCGAAAACGGTTCGCTCCACACTGTCTGAGGGCTGTTTCCTGTATGACAGTCCTCTCACATTTGTCATACAAAAAAAATGTCTGCAGGCATGTTCGAAGCTCACACATGACGCAAACATGATTCGAAGGTACTTGAGGCGTGTCCGCAGATCATTCTGTCATCATGGCTGCAAACGGTGTCTTTTGCATGATGTATGACCAGCGTGACTCTGCCTTTAGTGCAGATCCCCTTCTTTGCTAAAACGGAGTTCAATGATGAGCTAGGGCCGTTTGTTCGCTGAACGAAACCAGTATTTAACGGCGTCACCTCTGTAATATCCTGAACTGTAGCTTTAAATATAGACGCTTTGCACACGCGCCAGATTGAGCCGCCATAGCCGACCTTCTCCTGTTTTACCGAAATGCCGAGCCACTGAAGCGGGCGTTTATGAGCCTCCACAGGGGCCTATTCTGGGGAGGAGGACACAGTAGCACCTAAGGTGGCAATAACCTGTCCAGCTGTGGCAACGATGACGTGAAGCGAACGTAATAAGAGGAAACAAAAACTGAAGGTCGCTTATGGTGGCGCCCATGCACAGCTGCTGCAAAGCGTCTATAACGCTTTGGATGCTGTCCAAAGTCCGGTACGCTTTTTGGGCAGCATTTTAAGTAATCAATAAAATATCGTACACGTAAAAAAAAAAAGTTTTAGCTATTTGGGAAAAGCAAAGCGCTCCGGCGTTCTGGAGGTTCCGGCATTGCTACAGCGTTGTGCAGGACACCCAAAATAAGTAATAAAATAGTCTCACCCGTTAGTTCGTCAAAAAATTAGCGTCAGAGATACTAATAAGGAGTAGTAAGTAACGTAATTTCATAGACGACACCGTGAAACATTGAACTAAAACTTACTCGTTAGCTACTTAGAAATCCAAAAGAGTACGGTGGCACATGACTGAGGAAAGGAACGCCTTACCAGTAACGTCGTTACTTGTAACGCGTTGCTTCCAACACCTAACGTTAAGATCTTCGATGACTCGGCCTTTGTAGTGTAAGCGGGGGTACTCAAGAAGTTGTATGTTGAAGTTCCGGTTAACTCAGCACAAGCAATTGAAGGGGAGATGTTTCTTCCCAAGTTCTTTCTGTCATCTCCGGCGAACTTTTAGCTTTGGCAATGCAAGGGTGGAACTTCAGATTGGGCGAGTTGGTTGCTCATGTTTGTCGACGTTTAGCACACTCAAAAAACTGTCACTCAAGCATTCACACACCCAAGGAACACACCTCTCACACAGCGCTGTGAGAGAGGTGTGTTCCTTGGGTGTGTGAATGCTTGAGTGACAGTTTTTCGAGTGCGCTAAACGTTGATAAACAAAAGTGAAGCTAAATGCTAAAAAAAAGAATACACGATTGGCGGCAACGTTAGTCGCTCGTTTTGGGTGCACTTAAATAGTCCTCTAGGGCCGACCCGGGGCACATAGCGGACGCGAGTCTTACGTTACCTTTCGGCTGGAACAGGCACTGAATCAATAAAATGAAAGATTCATTGGTGGATCCGTAGGGAATGCTTTAGCATGACTCTTGGGAAACACCACACACGTCCTGCTTTGAGAAACGCTAATCGCTCAGGAGGTGACGTAGAGAATTCAGCATTTTCACTTCTTATTTACACTTCGTTTCACACTGAGTCCAAGTTAAGTCCCTTGATAGTTGTTTTACAAGTAACGACAACCAATACGAATGGCAAAGCCCATTCCGCTGGAACAAAATAGCGGCATACAGTTCAAACCTCTACCGTGCGCCGCCATTCGCTTCCTAAAACCTGCACCGTCACGCAGTCGGCGCTTCAAAGAATGTCGCTACTTGTAGGAAGCTCTTATCTAGGGACTTTAAGTCTAAGCAGTCCCAAAAGTGCAACGTCATGACGCTTGTCGTCTTTGTGCGTTTCCTCTCACCGGCTAAACCACGCACAGAAGAAAGCGCAAGATCATGGCGGGCGCATTCGCTGCGCGCGCTTGGTCGGGTCAGAGAAAGCAGACCCACAATGACGCCGAACGTCGTGACGTTGCACTTTTCGCGCTGCCTAATTGGCTTCACTGGATTGTGGCTTCGGCTGTTGTCGAACCTACAAGGAGACGAAGTACAAGTTGTATACGCTTGCCAGGGACCCTTGTACTATAGGTCTTGGCTTCGATTAAAAATTTGAATCCGATTAATCGCCACCTCTTCAATCGATTAATTAATCAATTAATCGGTTTGGTTCAATCCCATGCAAGATAGCTTAAAAAATATAGATGTTTGGCCTCAGGCGAATATGCACTAAACGGCGCAGTACAATTTCGGATTTTAAATCAACCTTGATGTGTGGTTGAGAGCGGTCAAAAGGCACCCGCACTCATAAATGATTACTTCAGGCGCAGGGGCCAAGAGGTTCGTTGATATTCTCCGGCAAGAGCGAGCTCTTTTGATCGTTCACGATAGCCTCTGCGGCGCTAAGCGGAAATTCGCACGGTGTTGAAGAGGCTGGGACACGAGCGACTTTCTCCATTTCTATGGAGTTACAAATCTCGCCCCTACAGTTTCCTTTAGGCCAAAATTGATCCTAAAGTTCGCCTTCATACATGTGTACTCGTTCACGTCTGCGTGGCGAAAGCGTTGAATTTTTACTTTTTTATTGTTTGTCAAAAACGTACCGATAATCGGCTAAAAAATTAATCGCGATTAAAGCATTAATGCATTAATTGGTTGGTTAATCATAAAGTGCCCAGCCTTACTTCATACTGAGGTAGTTTGGCTACTGGGCCAACCCTGCGACTCACCAGAACAAGCCGACTTCGTGATAACAGATCACGGCGTGTTATTTAGTCGAGAGAAAATTAGGGTCAGCGGCACAAGATGTCCGAGCGGGAATATGCCATTTCCCAGTTGCCAGAGCCCAGCCGTGGTTGCTAGACTGTCCGCGTCTGTAAAATACGACTGAACTTAAGCTGTGTACAAGTTTGCAGCAGCCACGCTTCAATAGCTTGTCTGGCCACCGTGGATTGAAAATGATCTGTTCGGGCGCCAGTCGCAATACCGTGGGCACGCCTTAGCAAGGCTCGTGTAGGAACCTCTGGTAGTCGTCGATGGTTACATTCCAGCAAAACTTTTTATTTTACACTATCTACAAGCTGCAAGCGATGCGATCTGACGTGGCGTTCCCCTCCGTTCGACGCACGAGCTGCCAGCCACGCGCGCCCCGGCCACGCGCTCCCCGGCCGCCAGCCCCTTGTCGCGCGCTCTTTTCCAAGACGTCTCTGGCCGATTTCCTCCTCGTCTCGATCTCCTCGTGCCAGTGATATGGCTTATTACGAACCGCTTAAACGTTCCAACACACTCCCCACCGAATGGATGGGAGTCCATTCTAAACTTCCATGAACTCCAACGGATACACAAGCTGCACTGGCCTTCGCAAAATGCTGCCGCGATGCACTCGGATCTCACACGACCGGATCCGAGAATCTCAGCCGTGAAACACTCTTTCTACTCGCCCGAGCTTCCATAGCAGGCGGGGAAGCGGCTCTTTTAACAGAACAATTTAACCCTCCCTGATGGGCGCAGACTGCCTGTTCTGAGTGGCGTACGCTGATCTGAGTTCTCGAAGATACTCTTCCCTCCATGTTCCCCAAAATCGGTTAAGCAGTTGTTTTCGCTGCCGCCAGAGCACGCGAAGCGCCTCCGGTGTGGAAGCGGGCATGTCCCCACCCGTCGGCGGAAGTGTCGTCAGCCGCCTCCCAACTAGGAAACTGGCCGGCGTGAGCGGGGTCCCCTCTCCGACCCCGTCGTGCACAAATGTTAATGGCCGCGAATTCAACACGGCCTCTACCTCAATCAGAACGGTGGTCAATTCCTGTGTGTCCAGACAGTTCCTTCCGATAACCTTTCTTAAAGACACCTTTACCGAGCGCACAAGCCTCTCGTAAAATCCTCCCCACCATGGGGCTCTCTCGACAATAAACCTCCACTGGATACCCGCGTTCGCAAAGTGGCTGACCACGTCTGGGTGGAGCAACGTCTTCCAAAGTTTCGTGAGTTCCTTCGACGCTCGTTTGAAGGTCAACGCATTGTCTGAATAAATTACGCGGCACAGCCCTCGGCGCGACACAAATCGACGGAAGGCAAAGAGAAAGCTCCGGGTCGACAGGTCTGGAACCAACTCCAGGTGCACAGCCCGCGTGACTGCACACGTGAACAGCACCACGTAGGACTTGCATGTGAGGTCCTTGCCCTTGACGTAGAGGGGGCCCGCAAAGTCCGTGCCGACTACCTCGAAAGGGTCCGCTCGTGTTGTCCGGGCATCCGGCAAGGGTCCCGTGGGGACACTCGCGGGGTCGCGCTAAAGCGCTGACAGGTCACGCAGGCACGCACCACTTTCTTCACCAGCTCTCGGCCCCGCAGAATCCAATACTGGTTACGGAGCTGCACGAGAGTATCTCTAACTCCCGCGTGCAGCAGCTGTCGGTGCGCGTCGATTGCCAGCAAAGTGTAATATCGATGCTGCTTGGGCAGGACGATCGGGTTTCGTTCGTCATACGTCATGTTGACGGACTGGAGGCGACTTCGAATGCGAAGTACTCCCCGCTGATCGATGAATGTGGCGAAGTCTTGGAGGGGAGAACCAGGCGGGGTCTTCGTAGCGTTAGTCGCGCAGCGAAGCTCGGTAGCGAACGCCGAGCTGCGCTGCGCCTCCTTTATCCAGTGAGTTCGCGCTGCCTCGATCTCCTCGGCTGTCAGTGGTACCGTTCGTCTTTCAGTTGACCTGACGTTGTGGAGAAATCGAAAAATCCAAGCCGTTATTCTGTTGATTCTTGAAGCCGAGCTGAATGTGGTGACGTCGAGCAACGATGCAGACGGTGTTGAAATGTCCAATATTTCAGCTCTCGGTCTCCTCTCCTCGAGCTTATCTCGACGTGGCTCCTCACGCTTCTCCTTGGGCAGTGGCAACAAACTGGTCCCCGAACAACAGAGGGGAGCGGAGACCAAGCCAGATGCGGTAAGACCTCGTGACATGAGGCCAACGGGGTTCTTCTTTTCAGGGAAGTGGTGCCACGTCGCGCTTTCACTGTTCTTCTGTGGCATTCGAGCAACCTTGTTGTCTGTCAACCTGACGTCTACCCTCCATGGAAGGCCAACTTCGTACGTCCCATTGGTCTTGGCGATCTTGGACGTAGAGTCTCGCATGACGTCGTCGTCCGAAGGATCCTCCACCGATGCGTCGATGACACCCATGCTCTCAAGTTCCCAGGATTGCTTAAAGCTTGACAAGGGTTGGGGCTCTTGCACCGCCGTTCTCAGCACGACCACCTGGGAGCAACTAATAACCGTTGAGGTTGGTTCCGAGCCTGTCCGTCCCTGGACCGCCCAACCAAATGCAGTTTCCACTGCAGTCAGGCATCCGCTCAGTCGGTGAATTCTTCCTGTGATGCACCCCCAGTAGTGGTCTGATCCCAGCAGTATGTCGACGCCCCGTTGTTCTAGTCCGGTCATGTTGTCTCCCACGGGACAGCCGAGTTTTTCTAATGTTGCCACGATGGCTTCATCTGCGCTCGGAAGGTCCTGCTCACATATGGTAGGTGTCTCGAGAGCGTCGATGTCATATCTCTTGTTGTAGAGTTGGTCTCGCAAAGTCACTTGAACCCTGCGAAACGTGCGTTCAGTGCTTTCACCCCCGAACACGCCGATTGTGAGGATCTCTGTCCCGAGCAATTTGCAGTCCAGTCGCTGAGACAGTTCTTCAGTTATGAAGGAGCGCTGGCTACCGCTGTCGAAAATAATACGGGCAAGCTTCCTTCTCTTTGTACCTTCTGCCCACGCAGTAACCGTTTGTAGGAGCACTGCCGGCTTGCTGTTCCTACCACGTACATGCATAGCGACCGGTGCCGCTTCCTTCGGTTCCGTCTCATTCGATCTGATGGACGTTTTTCCCGGCGCGTAATTTGGGTCGCACATGGTGGACGCGTGCCTGCCTTGACATTTGCCACAGCTGGGTGCTCCTCGACATAATCTCGCCATGTGATTTGCCTTCGTGCAGCGGAAGCACCTCCGGTCTGCTTGCAACCTACGCTTCTTCTCCGCCAGCCCTATTCTTGCGTTACATTCCGGTGTTCCGTGCTCTTTTGATTTGCAAAGGAAGCACTCTAAGCCGTCCACGCTGCCGTGCAGTGCCGCCGCAGTAGAGCTGCGAGTCTGAGCGTTGATCGTTGACCTCTTCACAGAGCCATGCGTCAGAGAAGGAGGTCTGGGCTTACCGACGACGTCTTCCAGCTGGTGTTTTGGTGTCCTTTCTCGGCTCTCCACCTCGATGCGTAGAAAGTCAAGGAGAGACCGCAGAGCCCTCAGGTGGGCTTGCTGTGGAGCGGATTCCAAACTGGCGTCTGTCGTTGATGCCCTTGCGGCGTTGGCATTCCCGGTCTCCTCCGCCGACATCTTCCGGTTGAAATCGAGAGTGACATCTCTCGGTAGCACTCGCAAAAGAACTGTGTAGAGCATAGCCCCATACGCCTCTTCGCCCACCCCTAACGCTCTAAGGCCTCTGATGTGCGCCTGTAGAGTGTCGTATAAACGCCGTATACGGCTCGGGTGTTCCGTTGTGGTGGCACTGGCTGTATGTCCATGAGACCTTCCATGTGGTCCTGGATAAGCTTCTCTTGCTTCCCGAACCGCTGCTGCAGGAGCTCGATGGCGTCCGCGTAACACTCAGCGGTCGGCTGTAATCCACCGATGGCGGCTGCTCCATCGCCGGTCAGCGCTGATCGCAGATAGTTGAACTTTTCTGATGGCGTGAGTTCCGGATTTTGATGAATGGCGGTATCAAATTGCTGCCAGAAGGGTTGCCAGTCCTTTAGGTGCCCGTTGAATTGGATTAGTTTCAATTTTGGGAGTTTGATTTTTGATGTCACCAAGGATCCTCCGTTCCGATCTCCGTTCGATTGTCCCCTTGCTGGGTGGTCGCCCTCCGCGCTCTTCATCTTTTGTTTGAGTTTGGTGAGGTACGTGACGATCTTGTCCGAATACTCGATCCCATGAGTGAACTCTGCTTCTGCATCTTGCCCCGTAATCAGAGGTTCGATCGCCGCGTCCACGTCATTCAGTTGGTCGCGGGCCAGATGAATACGCTCGATTAGAACCTCGAGGTCGTTGACGCTTGGCTTAGCTGAGAGTAGCAACGCGTCGGCCTCACCAATGAGTCGTGTCACTTGCATTCGATGCGTCTTTCTTTTTTCTTGAGGACGTCCATGATCGTTGATCGTTCTGGCTTGGCTTGATGAAAAGTTGCTGTAGACCACCAGGTTCCCTTCGTTCAGTCGTTCCTCCCGGGTTTCGGCACCAATGTAGGAACCTCTGGTAGTCGTCGATGGTTACATTCCAGCAAAACTTTTTATTTTACACTATAGGCCTCCTGCGCTGAAGCATTGAGCAAACTGTAGCGCCCTCGTTTTGGGTAGTACAAGCTCACCTGTTTGAGCCTCGCACTACTTATGGCACGTTGGTCGAGCTTTTTTAATTCTGCCTGGTGCTGAAGAACGAAAAACACCCTTGGACGCCAAAAATCGGCCAGATTGAACGCCGCAAGACAATCAAAAGTGCCAAATTCATGAGACTACCACTAGGGTACGCGTCTCTTATCTCTGGTCGGTGACGTCGAAACACCTGTGTCGCGACGCTTTCATTTTTCTTTTTCTTTGTCATGTCTACTTTGGAACGCGTGAAACGGCATCTCATGGCTCGCGCTCTTAGCGTCTTAGCTTTGACGGCGTTCGGAGTTTTGTTGTTTCTTTGTACTTTCCTCGTGATCTCGCGCTCCGCACCAGAGCAGGCACGCTTCTGCATGCCTGACAGTTTGAGACGCTCAAGTTTGTACTACCCAAAACAAGGCCTAACAAGTCCCTTTTGCAGCACCCCTGGGCAACGCAGGAGGCCCATCTACAAGCTGCAAGCGATGCGATCTGACGTGGCGTTCCCCTCCGTTCGACGCACGAGCTGCCAGCCACGCGCGCCCCGGCCACGCGCTCCCCGGCCGCCAGCCCCTTGTCGCGCGCTCTTTTCCAAGACGTCTCTGGCCGATTTCCTCCTCGTCTCGATCTCCTCGTGCCAGTGATATGGCTTATTACGAACCGCTTAAACGTTCCAACAGCTCGATTATCAGCCAATCTCCACACGCCAGCAGCAAAGTGGCGGCGGCGCTCAGAAGGCGTACTTACAAACGTCCATAAACGGCTCTATAGCCTGTATCACTGTTAAAGGGGTACGCCGGCGATTTCTCAGGCTACCCCCACTAACTCTATTTTAGAAATCACCGGCCTTTACCCTTTCCGGCATGCCATTTAGTATCGCGAAATTCAAGGTAGGTATTGCGAAATCAGCAAAAGAAAATGATGCCAAAACCAACATTAAAGGTTTCCGCGATTTTCAGTGCCGTGACGTCAGGGGTAACCAGGCTTGCAGGTAGGGCGGGCAGTCAAAAAGGGGACTACGCCGGGCATGTTTCGTGCTTCTGCGCGGATGTCGGAGCGAGCTTCCAAAGCATTCATTTGACACCAGGAAACTGCTTGTCATCAGTGGTAACAAAGTCTACAGTCCAAAGAGTAAACCCCCGCTTTCCGCTGATGTCACTTTTTTATTGTACAAATAGAGACTTTCACGTTAAAAAAAAGAAAAGAAAGAAAACAATGAGGACCAAGATTGTAAATTCAATAACTTCGCGAAAAGAAATTCTTTTGCCCCAATATTTATCTTACAATTTCAGCGATGTTTGTTGGTGCGCTTAGCAAGTTTTTTTAGGAAAATCGGGGGCTACGAAGAAAACGCCGGAGACCCTTAAATTCCGACCTCACTGACGCTCCGACTCGGTAAAAACAACCAGAAAAAAGAAAAGAAAAAAGAATCCGTCTGTGTGGGTAGGTTTAATAACGTGCATTAAAAGAGACGCGATAGATGCCCTCGAGAAATGTTTGGTCACATACTCCGGGCGTCGGCACGCGCGGGTAAGGGGACGCGCAAGCTCGATGCCAATTTCACTTCCAAAATGTGGCCGTATCGATGATGCACGTTGCAACCGGACGTCCGACTTTCTCGGTCGTGCGTACTCCCACGCACGATTGCTTCCGCGACCCTCACCGACTCTTATCGCGAGCCAAGTCGGCCGGAGTCGTCACGTATACGCAACATCATGTAACGGAGCTCCTCGTGGGTTTCTTGCGACACATTAATTACGGCGAACACGTGCGCTTACATCTCGGAACACTGAACGCTACTTAATGCGTTCGAAAATGCTCGAAATGCAAAAGAACGCACGCGTCAGTAGAATGCGCAAACTAAATAAGTCACATAGAACATGTTTGTTCCATATGTGTGCAGTGAGTATCGATTCTCATCGGGTCACTGGTACTGACATGGGCTTCTTCTTCCTCTCTGGATAAATGGACACTTCGTGCACGGTTAATGAGAGCTCCAAAAACGTGGGGCGTGGCTTGTTATGCTAAATCACGATTCTTGCTTCGTGATTGGCTCTTCGGCATTTTTATCGGCAAGTGCAGCGATCTCATTGGCCCCGGAGAGATAATGAGGTGCTCGGTAACCAGACTCGCGTTTCTTAAGCCTGGCAGTGACTATAGTCGACCAATGTGCGGCTGGACGAAATGCTCGTCTGCTGCGATATTTCGTCCAGGGACATTTTTCATGACCAGCGAAGAGGTCCAACAACTCCGCTAAGCAGGCTTGCTGCGTCGAGAGAAATAAATGGATTGTAATCAGTTGGCACCTCCAGTATTATAAACCCAAACACACAACCGGGTCCGTACTTGTGAAAGTCACTCCAATGTTTGTGCGTCCACGAGTAAATGCAACTTTGAGAACTGTTCGTACAATTAATAGCTGCCTCGAAGTTTTCTCCAGAAAAGTTTGTGGCGGGCTTGCTCTGCTGCAGATCTCGTCCCAGGTGGAATAACACGCGGAGCCCATGTTTTCAATTAGTAACTACATTTAGTTTGACTTAGACGAGACGAGCGATGAACGGACCTTGCCGCTTGGCCACAGCCACCAGTTGGCCGCGCGCCGTTCCTACTGTGCTTTACCAAATCGGTCTGTATGGTACCTGGAATGCGCCTCGGACAGGTAGGTTGACCGCGTCCCCGAAACGCGACCCCTCGATTTCCGCATGATGATGTCACCGAAATATCATGCTGCCACCGGCTGTAATCGTAACAATGTCACCGCAAAAAAAAAAAAACCGGCAAACATTTTTTTTTTTGCAGGTTGCTTTTGTGTTGGACAGTTCAAGGAAGCTTTAGAAGCCAGGATTCGGAACTTGGCGACGGAAGCGACACTTGTTGCGTTCGCTCGCAGCTGTTGTCGGGACTCCTGGGATCGACCAACAGTATTGCGACGTCAGACAATTCGCAGACGCGCCGGCTTCTGTGGCTTCCTTCAGTGCAACTTTGGGACCACTTTCGACGTAATTGACGGGGATAGGACGCCAAACACGCCAGTCGTAAGACGCGTTCCACGAGCACCGCAGTTTGTGCGAGCGAAGTGCGGCTGGCCTGGCACACTTCGCCACCACGCGGTACAAGACATGCGCCGAGCTGTTCGAACGTCGCGCAAACTGGCCTGCCGGGAACAGATTCGAGTCAAGAGGTCCAACGCGTCAAGAGGTCCAACGAGTCAAGAGGTCCAATATTGGACCTCTTGACTCGTTGGACCTCTTGACGCGTTGGACCTCTTGACCCGCCGTGGATCTCTTGAGTCGTTGGACCTCTTGACGCGTTGGACCTCTTAACCCATATTGGATCTCTTGACTCGTGCCTCGATGTGTCAAGAGGTCCAACGCGTCAAGAGGTCCAATATTGGATATCTTGACTCGTTGAATCTCTTGGTGTGAAATATGTACAGGCAAAGGGTGGGAAATAAGTACAGGCAAAAAAGAGAAAAAGAAAAATACTTCGAGGGCACCTAAGCTTTTTCTTACGATGTGAGAATGCGTGAGCATTACCTTTGCTCGAGTTATGTTGCCGCAACGGATAGCGCGCTAGTTTCATGGAGGACCTAGGTTTGAAACCAGCCAAAGGATGGTTTCTTGCTCACGTGTCTAGAAAGATCACGTGACCAGAGATTTAAAAAAAAACATTAGGTTTAGTTACTACAGATTTTTTTTTTTGGTTGCGTTAGCAGGGAGATTAAGTTACCAGAGATATTTTTCATATTTTTTTCCAGTTTGCTCACGTGACTAGGTAAGTCACGTGACCAGATTTTTTTTATTGTGTTGGACAAGTCACGGATTTTGCAGATCGGCTTTTTCGCTGATTGAGCCAGCTCACGCATTAAAAAAGCAGACAACAAGAGATGCTAACAATATATTCCTAAGACGACTTGAAGGCGAAAGCAAGCGCCGATGCATTAAAGACAGAAACCCTTCTTAAAGTCCTGAGTTATCCTTCTTAATGTGCTGAGTCATCCTTCTCAATGTGCTGAATCATCACCTCAATTCGCTTATTCAATCATTGCTTCCGATTCGCCTGAGTGGTCAAGTAAACGTTGTGGTACCTTTCGTGTCGCTGACGTGTTTTCGCTCAAAGACTTTGAAGGTCGACTGAACGATGGGACATATAAGTAGGGTGTGTACTTTCCGGTGTTTATTTGTGAGAAAAATCGGCGGGATGTTTTTCGGTGTTTAGCGATGGCTCGAAACACCGGTGTAGCTCGGTGGAACGTCTCACGACGAGGCTAAAATCGGTGATTACCGGTGGAAAAAAAATGCGATTGATCAAGCAGATACAGAGAGTCCCAATTTTATTCATATATTTCATACACTTCTTCTCGAGGAAGCATCTTTTTTCACACTTGGTTATTATAGTAGATGCAAGCATACTTCGAGAGGCTTGCATCCGTCATGGCAGCACGTTCCTTGCGGTTCACAACCCGCAATTTTGAAAACGCACGCTCCACATTCCGCGCTGGACACAGGAAATCCCTGAAATGTCCAGCGAGGCTTGGGACAGTAGTGGTCAGTCAGGTAAATGAAGTTTCCAAAATAACGACTGGACTCAACGGTGCTAGTCAGAGCATACTGGTGGTTAGCAAAGAAACTCTGATATCTTCTAGCTCTACTCAGCTTGCGCCTCGTCTCGGAGGACCAGTCCGACAGATACTTTCATAAAGCACAAATCCCTCTGGCAGCTCCTTTCGCTAACTTTTATGTGCGATTAACAACCCCAGGCCGCGGGAACCAGAACGACGACTCATCCATGAAATCTGTAGCGTAGTCATCCGGAGCTTTCCGCTTGGCGTCCCATCCTGCGTGCTCTACCCCGCGTGGACGACGATACTCTTGAAGTGTTCGACGAAAGGTAGCAAGCCCCGCCACTTTGAGAATACCCGCAGACGCGGGACGGACGCGCCTTCTCAAACGACGTACCGCAAATTCTCTTACAGAACGGTCCTTTATATACAAGGAAGAACCCCCCCCCCCCCCCCCCCCCCCCCCACGCCAACAAAACCCTTTTTCCGTTTCCCGAAAAGTCCATGGAAGCTAAACAGATAACACGGAACGCATCTCAGTTCTCAAAGGTCAGCAGCCCTGTAACGACACGGAGTGTGTGGCAGTGTCTTCCAGGAACCACAGCAACCTCTGGATCACATGGCTTGCACTCCGACATCACTTGGCCAGACACAATAGGGAAAGGGCACGTGAGAGCGTACCCTCCACTGCGTTAATTTTTCCACAAAAAGGGGGCCATGGGAGACAATGGGGGAAAGGCGTGAGAGCTCAGCTACCACTGCGTTAACTAGACGCTTTTGACCCCCAGAAAGGAGGGCGGACTGACGCCGCGAGCATGCCATGTACAGACCTTTCCAGAAAAGAGCGTGTGGCCGGTGCCAGCGTTGAGTGGTCGTGCGGTATGGCGCGTGCTTTCCTCGCTTCACGAAGCGACCAACACGCACGTGCTAGGCTGTGAAGATCGCCCGCTGGACTGGGATTTGTAAACATTGGAAAGGTCTATAGACACTGGAAGAATGCAGGATCCACGAGATAACACGTTTGACGAACCTCTATGGGGAAAGGGTTTCGCCAGGTCGGAAACATGCAAACGACCGGTGTTTTTCGGTTTTAACCAGGGCGAAAATATCCAACCACCGGTGTTTTTCGGTTTTTAACCGATTTTGTATTTTCTTCACCGACGGATGTTTATCGGTGTTTTGCGGCTAAAACCGGAAAATACACACCACATATAAGCCTTTCGCCTTATTCCAAAACTTTTGCTTTGACCTAACGAAATAATATTCGCGAAATATAAGTACGTTTACAGCATATTTGGCAAATAGTGCATTTGTCTACTTGTCGCTAATAGATATGTAGTAGCTTATTGTCCAAAATCATCCAGATAGTCACAAACAGTCTGTAACCGTCACAAGCAGCAATTAATAGCAATATAACCAACATGGCTTACACGACAAAATATTACTACACTTTTACTGGTTCCAGCAATTCTTAAACGTGCAAGAGGTTCTTAAGAACGGCTAAGGGATAAATTAAAAACAGTGGTGATAAAAATAATAGCATCCTCGATCATCCGCACCGGTGCGCACCGGGGCAGCGAGGTGCGCCTTTTCATCTTCGATCAAGTGCACCGGTGCGCACCGGACGTCCTCGATCAACGAAGCGCACTTTCCCGGTGCGGCTTTTCGTTGCCCCAACGCGCACCGAGAAAATCGACGGTGCGCCGGGGTGCAGTCCCATCAGGCATTGCGGCCAGGAGCGGGAATCGAGAAGATGGCGGGAGTAGCAGACGCGCAGACTATCGAGATGGCGATCTTGCAAAACGAACACGTCTCGCAGCTGCACTAGATGAATTCCTCAGCTCTTCTGACGGCGAGACGACGAGCTTCTTACCATCGCCGCGATTACCGGCGATTGCTGCGGTGGCAAGGAGCGCCTGAAAGGTACGAACTTCGTGGAAAGCGTCGCGAAGTGTTTCGATGACAGCGAGGTACGGCTATTATCTGGTGTTTCTCTTTCTTGAACCAACAATGGTGGCCAACATATACATGTGGAATTGTCAGCCGCTTCGTGACCCCATCGACAATCACGTCCACGATGTTCATTTGTGTGGGACCGTCAAATCCGCGAGTAAAAGAATAGGAGACATTGACAGCAGACGGGCACCGTGCGCTGACCTACGCAAGAAAAACGAACAAAACGCGAAGTGACGCAAGGTGGAGCTCGCCGCGGTGCGCCGGCGCGGCGCAGTTTGTCCTCGATGTTGCACCGACTTCGCGCTGCACGACCGAGGAGCGCTGTGCACTGTGCTGGTTTCAGGGCGATTCCGGTGCGAGTTGATCGAAGATGCTATGTTAAGGCTCCTTGGACCTCTTGACGCGTTTGACCCTCTTGACGCGCATGAACCATCTTGACACAAATTGGACCTCTTGACTCGTTGACCTCTTGACGCGTTGACCTCTTGACTCCGAATGGGACCTTTTGACCTGCCGGACCTCTTGACTCCGGCCGTCGCCGTGGCTATTGGACTCGTTGGACTCAGACTGGACCTCTTGACTCGTTGGACCTCTTGACCATAAGCGCCGGGAATATTGGAACCGCCAGGCCGCCGCACGTTTTTTAACCATGAAAATTGCTTCTGTCCAAGGTAAATAAACCTTTTGCTTGGCTTAGTTGCAAAAGGCAACTTGGATGACGCTGGGTTGGTCAGATTGACGTATTTTTAGCATATTTTACACGATGCAACTAACACAAAGAGATCTTCAGGCCGATCACGGTTTCTATTTTAGGAATTTGCGTGCGTACGTGCATGCACGCGTTTCAGAGTGAGTCTGCGTCTGTGCGAGCGTGTGTGTATGCGTGTTCGCGTGTTTGTGCTTATGGGTTGGATCTTCGAGTCAAGCAAGTGCAGCGCAGCTACAGTACATCTTGTTGTGCAAGGTGCAACGCAGATAAATTCACTGCCTAGGAGTAGCTATACAAAAAGTCTTGGCAGTACCTAGTGTCACTGATCTAGTGACTCTGATCTTTATGCCTGCAATGTACAGATTAATTTATCTGCAGGGAAGGGGCTTGATAAATATAAAGGTTTAAAAGAAACATTTCCAAGCAAAACAAATTAGTGGCCTGATACGCCACGACACTTAGTGGATGTAATCACAGATACAGTCATGGGCGCAGCGCAGAAGCACTTTTTTTTAATGGTCAAAATGTTTGCTTCGTAAAGGGGTGGAGCAATAAGCATAGGAGATTAAAGGGGCGAAAATAAAATCGTAAAAATATTGCAGCCTATAGCTTGTCTCTCCGTGTATTCCTTCGACAAAATGTCGAGCGGGGAATAGTTTTAAGAGGCTTAACTGACGATGGCCATGTGCGGCTTTCTTCTGCCGGATTAAAATAATAAAATTCCCGCAGCCGTAGACCCGTAGTCATAACAAAAATTTGCCGATCATAAGCTGCTACCAGCACCGGAATTCCAGAGTTGCCCTTCGATCAAGCTTCTGGCAATGATCCAAACAAACAAACAATCAAAAAACCACTGACTCAGATCAAGCTGCGCTGGTTTCTGGCATCTTCATCTTTTAACATGATTTTATACGGTTCGCGCGTAGGAATATATGTGTATTGAAAAGTGCGTCGAGAGAAACATGAAGTCGGCAGTCTTTTTTATGTTTCTGGACACAAAAATGCCCCGCACACACCCACATTCTCTTGTTGCTCGTTCGTCAGTTGCACAGATGCGGCGGGCCACTAATTGTCGATGACGAGACGCGACGCCTGCCTTCTGCGGGCCCAGCAGCTGCGAGGCGCGCCATTCTGCATATTTCGCCGTGAAATCTCGTGAAACGGCCTTCTACGTCGTGCAGCGATGCCACGCTGTAGGTAGAATCTTCCTTCCGTCCCATCGATGGGGTGTTCCTTGTGGCAACGTTCATTATAGTTTTGAGGGTCTTGCGCACGTATTTTGTTTTTTTGTCTACATCCGAGCAGCCATGTCGCGCCCCACGCTGCCTGCAGTGGTTCGCCCTGCTCTCTGATAGCCTTCGCGCGTTTGTTTGTCCCAAATCGTCTGCGTCCCACGTGCTTTACGCTTAGCCGCGACCTCCACCAAGTGAGCATTGACTTGCCACCCAGCAACACCGTAGCTCTTCGTTCTTCCACTACTGCGTTAGTAAACGCGACACTCGACGCCGCGTTCAACTGATCGAATGAAGGTGAAGCCTGATAAAGCGCTGCATTGCACAGTGAGGCCTGCCACTGATTGGTCGACGCATCGCAGTAAATCAAGCGTGCGCGCCAGTGCGGGAATCGAGACCCCAGAGCATTCAGATTAGGGAGCTTTACCGCGCCCGAAAGCGCGCAGCGCAGCCGGCTACGCTCAATCTCAGAGCGGCGGCCACGCATGCGCAGTAGGGGATCAAGCCGCCCGTTCGCAGCGAAGCGGGCAAGCATCGGAAAGCGGTGTACTGGGCAAACTCAGCTAAGTTATTAGGCGAGCGCCGCTTCAGCATGCTGCAGACACATCGCCTCGCGGAGCTGAAGCAAGGCTATTGGCGGGGAGCCCTGCAGGGGCATCTTCGCCTTTCGTCCGGCAGACAGCACCCTGACACACTGTCCCACGTTTTGAAAATCCAGGTTGGCGCCGGTATCTTCATTCCAGGAGTTCAGCACGAGTGTACATCCCGCGCGTTAAGCCAGTCGCTATTGTAGCCGATGAAGAGCGCCCAAAGGCATTACGCCACATCGCTTCCCCACGTGCAAAGCAATTGCTCCCGCCATTTGTTCACGCCTTTAACTTTGATTTTTTTTTTTTTTTTTGCTTTTACATTGGCCAATTGTTTTCTCGTTGAGGACTTCGTCATCCGGGAAGCAGAAACAAAAAGAATAAAAAGAGAAAGAATTGAACACGCGAGGTGGGTGTGGCGGTAAGTACGAGCGTGTTGTTTTGGTCAAAACTGCCGATCACCTAGCGCGGTGTGGGCCTAATGACAACCCTAGTTATGACAAACAGGAGACTGCTTCGTCCATTGTGACAACGCGTTTGCCCACACCACTATGTGTGTTCAGAAGGTTCTGACAAAACGGCATGACTCCCGTAACCTACTTCACTATCGCTCACTTGCTTGTCGTGACTTCTTTTTTTTTTTGGATTCCCCTCAAGAAAAAGCTATCAAATGGAGACGGTTTTCTGATGCGGAAGAATTAAAACAAAATGTGCAGAAGCAACGACGGCATCAAATTTGTCGACTTTAAAGGCTAGTATTGATCATGAGAAGAAGCGTCTCGACAAGTGAATATTGCATTATGCGAAAGTACCTTGAAGGTGACTGAAATTTAAAGGAGTGACAGTAAATGGAATGTGTAAAATAAATTTACTTAATTTATTTATATCTATATTTTATTATTTCTTTTAGGGAGGGGGTTAGTCTTTATGAGTGAGAAGCAAGATAAAATGTTACGTTTGCTGCAAGACCTAAACGCTCGTTCGATGAAGTCCAGTATGGCGTCTAGGACGACGTCGCAGCCGGCTTTCTCGCCACAGCCTGCTTTCTCGGCTGTGACGTTGTCCTAGACGCCGTTCTTGACGTCGTCCAAGACGTCGTTTGAGAGGTCGCCCTAGACGCCGTATATGGCGTCGATCTCCATGACGTCGTCCTAAAGGTACAGGTCGCCCCAGACGTCGTTCTTGACGTCGTCCTCGACGTCATTCTAGACGCCGTTCTTGACGTTGTCCTCGATATGTGCACGGCAAAGCAGATGCTTTCGCATTCGCGTGTAAGCAGTCTTAGGTGTCCTCCTCTAACTTTTATTTATTTACAATTACCTCCAGCTGCTTTTTGGCTGCCAAGGCAGGAGGGGACATGCAAAAACTAAAATATACGCGACAAGAAATTAAAAAAAAATTAAGTTCAAATTTAACATATTTATTTGTCTCCGTTTAAGCGACATTAACTCAGCTGTCAGAAATGAAGCTAAAAGCAACTGAAATAAGGGTTACTGCGCAGGCGAGCTGGGAACGATCATAGTGTGAAACAAAACCTGAAATTAAGGACAAAAATGTGCACAACACAACACCGTCTCAAGGTCGTTCGAAACAGTGTTGTGTTGTCCAAATTTTGTTCCTTGTCTCAAGTTCTTTGTTTTTTTTTTCACCTTAAAAAGTAACTTTGAAGCTCTGTCAAAAATGTTTGAATGGACGAGTCACTCGTAATGTTGGCGGGAAGACTGTTCAAGTCCTTGTACCTGTGAATATTTTGTCGCTGACGTCGGTTGGTTGAGGACGCTTTTTTCTTCTTTATTTAGACCAGAAGACTGGGAGGCTGAGCAAAAGGCGACCAAAGCCGCCTGACAAGGCTCCAGTCCCCGTTACGGCGCTACAGCAGCAGAGCAACAATAGACATAATTACAGACATGCAACGAATGGTGCACTTGTAACATTGGCTGAATGATCAAATAAATAAATAAATAAATAAATAAATAAATAAATATATATATATATATATATATATATATATATATATAAGTTGGATGATATATGTGCTACATATAAATCATACAAAACAAAGGGAAAACGAAAAGAAAAAGGAAGGAAGGATGAGAAGGATGCAGTGGCTTAATGTTACACTAAAATATATACAGAGAGATATGAGATATCTGAACATAACGTGGGATGATATATGTGCTATAAATCATACAAAACAAAGGGAAAACGAAAAGAAAAACGAAGGAAGGATGAGAAGGATCAGGATGGGAGACGTATTATTGCTGAGGACCTAATATGCAAAGCCTTATTTTTTGTTATTTTGAAATTTTGAGGCGATTGACAGTTAGTAATAATGTCTACCTGTTTCTGGGAATCTATTTAAAAATTCAGGAATTATGTAACTCAAAAGTTGAGACCCATAATTTGTGCGAATTTTTTCTTGAACATATTTTTCATGACGTAAGTTATAGGTTGTGGTTTTCTGCGGGTAATTTTCTAGAAATAGAGACTCGCTGTTTTTAAATTCTGTGTAAATTTCTAGAGCCGACTTTCAAGTAATAATGTTGTTGGATGGAAAGAATATTGTGTTTCAGAAAAAAAGCAGCAGTATGGACGTAACTATCTAGATTATCTATGCTCCGGATAGCTTTCTTCTGTAGGACTAGTAACTTGTCAAGGTTAGTTGCTGTTGTTGTTCCCCAAATTAATAAACAGTAGTTAAGATAGGAGTGTAACAATGCATAATATAACTGACGTTTTAACCAACAAGGCAGGAGTAGCCTAACTCTACGCAAAATGCCGATAGATTGGGAAATCTTTGAACGAAGGTGTTCCACATGTCGAGACCAAGTTAAACTCTCATCGAACCAAATACCAAGAATTTTATGCGACCTAACGTTCTCTATAATTGTGCTTTCAAACTTTACGTTTATATGATAGTTAATAGGTTTATTTTTAGGCTTAAAAATAATATATTTTGTCTTGCCAGTGTTCAACTGAAGTTTGTTGGACTGTAACCATAGTGATAAATTATTTAACCACTCATTTGACATAGTTTCTAGCTTCATTAGGTTTGAATCAGAAAAAAACATACATTCGTGTCATCTGCGTACGAAATAATATCTGGTGTAAGTGGCAGATTTACAATGTCGATTTATATACACTAGAAATAACAATGGACCAAGAATAGATCCTTGTGGTACACCGTAAGTAATTGTTTCAGGCTGAGAACGCGTGCCATTTATGAACGTATATTGAGAACGTGCCGATAAGTAACTACGAATCAGTGGCAATGCAGTGCCTCTGATTCCATACATTGGCAATTTTGTTAACAGAATATCGTGCGTTTATGGAATCAAATGCCTTGCTAAAATCTAAAAAAATTCCGACTGTGAAAAGCTTATTTTCTATATTGTTAATAATTTTATTTTTTACATGCAACAGAAGCCATTTCCGTTGATTTGTTCTTTTGAAACCCATATTGTTGACTTGCAATTAAATTATTTGCACTAAGAAAGTGGGTGAGTCTCGTGAATATAAGCCTCTCCAAAAGTTTAGAAAACATAGGTAAAACCGATATGGGTCGGTAACAGTGTTGTACACGTTCCTCAAAAAAAGGAACGAAAGCTCGTTCCTCGTTCCTTCGGATTATTGGAACGCGTTCCCGTTACAAGTTCCATATGTGAAAAAGGAACTCGTTCCCGTTACAGTTAAAAAAATGGAACGTATCGTTACATATACGTTACATTTGTATTTTGCTGATTTTTGTTTTGTTTTTTAATCTATCCCATCAAATGGCAACATACGAATTTGAATGCCGTGATGGAAGGGCACCAGGAGAAGAAAGCAAGCGGAAGCAGGGTTTCATTTGTTGATATATTCACCTTTAAAAATCTCAGCTTTTAACCATATTCATGTTTGTGGTGGGCGAATTCAGACGAGCCAAATATACTGTTACCCCACATTGCACGAGCGTTTTACAACAACCTCACACGTTTTAATCTAACAAAGTCCCTTGTTCGAACTTAACAACAGTTGCTTCTCGATGTTGCTGTCCGCAAAACGAGCAAGTGAAGAAGGGGGTAGGGCTTTTGGAAGGTCAGTCTTGAAAATTACAAGTCCTTCTTCGTGAAGGTTGGATTCGTTGTTCAGTTTGAAGGTGGGGGACTAGGGGAAAAGGAATAAAGGTTAATTTTTGTGTATCTTTTAAGTGACCAATGTTCGGGATACAAGGGTGCGTTCGATGTCTGGTAACCTGTTCTTTTGTTGTAACTCTAGGTCTCTTTGTGAAAGTTCAGTGATGGCTGTAGTCGGCCTTATATTTCTGGGTGTATGAGGATTCGTGGAAGCAAAGAAATTAGAAGAGTTTGAAACGTCCCTCTTTCTGTGTCATTTCCTTTGACTAAAAGTTTTGCTTTTTGTACCGCAGTCTCGGGCACTGAAAAAAGAATCATTGTCCACTAGCTCTCCTGCACCCGACTGTTACTAAACGAGGACCACACAAAATAAACCCTAAGATAATTAACCAAGAAGTTAACGAGATTCTGCTCTTCGTAAAGATATTGTTTTTATACTTTTAAAATTTCCCTCTTGAAATAAAAAAAAACACTGGACGAAAAGAAGGAACGCCGTTCCTTTTTCCGTTCCAGTCAAAATGTAACGAGTTCCCGTTCCAGTTCCACCGATGCAAAATGGAACGGCGGCGTTCCTTCGTTCCTCCTAAAAGGAACGCGTTCCAGGAACGCCGTTCCGTACAACACTGGTCGGTAATTACTCAGGTTGTTTAGCGCTCCACCTTTGTGCAAAACGCAAACCCTGGCTATTTTCATTCTGTCTGGAAAAATGCCCTTGCTTAAAACGGCGTTCAATATATAGGCAAGTGGTGCTGATATTAAATAAGACACATCTTTAACTGGCTCAGCTTTTAGCTCATCCTCGCCAGCTGCACTACTGTTAGACAAGCTGTTAAGCATAGAAAACAATTTCGGCCTCGCTTGTAGGTGACAAGAAGACAGAGCTTGATACATCTGCCGAGACGTACGCTTCCGCTCTTTCGACGCTCACGGAAGACGGTGATGCACCTGCGGCTACAGAATGAGAGTTGAACTTATTGGCCTGCGATTCACCAGAGAACAAAACGCCGCCAATTGTTATTTATTCTGGTAAAGTCTTTCCTGCTTTTGAGTTGATGCTTGCTATTGCATCCCAAATTTTCTTTGGATTACTCTTAATGCGAATAAATTTACTCTTGTAGTATTCCTGTCGAGCTTTTTTATGTCGAAGTTGACTTTATTTCTTATATTTTTATACTCCAACAATACAGTCATGCTTTTGATGAAGCTGTCGTAGAGCTTATTTCGTTCATTAATGCTCTTATATAGCGCTGGCGTTATCCAAGGTTTTCTTGCCCTTTTGTGTTTACGTAACTTCTGCAGCGGAAATGATGAGTAATAGCAATCCAACAGCTTCTTCAAAAATACATCGTACGCTTGACTTGAATTGCGCGCATTAGACACATCATCCCAATCCAGGTTCGATACGAGCACCGCGAACGATTGAATCCTGTCATTGCTGATACAGTTTTTATACACTCGGCAATCGGCAATAAATAAATGAAACAGTACGCGAAACAACGATGACAGGAGAAAAGAAGTACTCGACAGGACGAGCGCTGAACTGACAACTAATATTTATTGGAAAACGCCCAGCGAAGTAAACCACCAAATCACAATTGTGTCAACGCCTGTCCAAATAGACTATCTCTTCTTTTTTTTTTGTGCAAGTAAACACAAGTCTGGTCACCTTGCTTTCCCCCGCTTATTTATTTAATATGACTCTAATAATTTCCTGGCTGTCTTACCAGTTTCTCTTCCAATGATCGTGAAGTTGTCGAAAAATGGATGACAAAAACGAGTGTCGCAGTGCAGGGTGAAGACCTTCCCGATGTTTAGCGAAGTGGCCAGTCATGCTCACGTGCTCTATCATTAATGCACCGGTCCGCTTGTTCAATGTAGACCCTCCCACAATTCAGCAGAATCTTATATACCACGCCTATCGCACATTCTACATACTTTTTGTATTGTGTGTTTCACAGCGCAATGGTTCCTGCTCCACCCTTTATCGGCGATTGTAGGGCAAAGTTGTGCCACCTCTTGAAGCGCCGAAAATACGACGGCTACCATCAAACCGCGTCGTTGCCTTTTTTAAAGTTGTGAGAAATTCTGTGCTGCTATGGGCTCACTTGTGGTCTCTTGCTTGGTCTCTCCCTTCTCTGATAAAGGCTTCCCTCAAGCTTTTTAGCAAAGTTTCCGCCACCGCCAGCAAGACTGACGAAGGAAACTCCTGCCGCTGCAAGTCGCTCTATCTGCTGCCCAAGATCTCCTTCATAAAATGCTGGCAGGATTTGTCAAAGGCAGCCCGCAAGCACGAGGCCTCTATGCTCCTTTCCACGATCTTGAGATGTAAGGAATCAAAGGCAAAAGTCCCCGTCTTCGTGCGTGGACGGTAGCTCCAACATACGCGACTTCCTGTTAAACTCTAGCTTTATGTCTAAATACTGTATCGTTTGAGTCATCATTTCTTCGGCTACATCACGATTATTGGAAGAGGAGCTGATAAAGACAGCCAGAGGATTATTAGAGGCATATGAAATTAATAAGCAAGGGAAAAACAACTGCGTAAGCCAAAATACTGTTTACTAGCACAAACAAAAAAGATAGCCTACTTGAACACGTGTTGACACGGTAGTGATTCGGTGGTTTAGTTTGTTCGGTGTTTTTAAACAAATATTTAGTTGTCAGTTCAGCGCTCGTCCTGGGTGCCTCTTTTTTCTTGTTCTCTTTGTTTTGCCCGTTGTTTCATTAATTGCTTAAACATGAACCAACTCGCCCACATCGCCCCTCTAACGACAGTAGGGTTGCAAGTGCTACATTACTAATTGCAGCACTTGAAGCGGGAAGATCGTTCCAGTGACGTGATGTTCGAGGTATCAATAAGATGTAAAATGTGCGAATTTCAACGCTTGTTATACCGCCGTTATAACTGTGATCGAGACGAGCTGAGTAATAAGATAGTTCAAGGATGAGTTTTTGGGCGGGGGAATGGAGTATAATGATGAAGCTTCTGGAATAAACACAGAGCAGTATTTGTACGGCAGGAAGAAAAATCAGGTAATGCTAAAGTTGCTTTCATGTTAGTTACAATCGCCGTGTTATGATAATTAGTCAGGATAAAGCGAGCTGCTCGGTTTTTAATGCCTTCCAGTGTGGTGATCCCATACTGATGACGCGTCTTCTAATCTTTAACGGAGTATGCATTTATGCAGAATTAGTTTTAGGGAGGAAGGAGCTAGAAAGACATTTCGTTTCGGGTCGCCAAGCATGCGGTTTGCATTGTGCGCAACATACACGCTCTACATGTGTGTTCCAGGAGAGATTAGAAGTCATATATACGCCGACGTACTTGTAAGTTGAAACATACTCCAGGATTCATTTGTTAATGTGATACGTAGGTCATGCACTGTTAGAGCAGGACAGTTTCATTGACTTATATTCATTAGTATTTAGTTTCATCCGCCAAGTATCACACGAATGGGTTATGTAATTAAGGTTCGTTTGATGTTAGAATGTGATTGGTCAGGTATAGGACTGCATAGAACGTAGTCATCAGCAAACTTACAGATTTGAGATAAAATATTGCTACTAAATGGGTATTATAAATTAGAAACAATACGAAACCAATTACTGAGCCTTGCAATATACGAAAACCCACAGACACTAAAAGGGAATTACTAATATTGACAATGACAAACTGTAAACGATCAGTTAAAAAGGCAACTATTCAATCGAGTACATATGAGGGCCAATGTTTAAGGCGTAAAGCTTAGGAATTAGTAGAGTGTGATACTTTATCTAATGCCTTTGAGAAAAAAAATATATAACTGAGTCCGGCCTTTGTCTTCCTGACGAAGGCCGGACTCCAGCCGAAACGTCGAAGAATAAACCGTCCGTTGTTGCTGTTTTCACCAAAGGGTTTTCTTTTCTTCTCAGTTTTATATACCCACGCGTTCGGCGTGGGACACAATAGGCATGGTGTTGGGGGTCTGACGCATGACCATCAGGAAAATTAAAATCGAGTAATGATCCAGCAGTGTTACAACATCTCGTATTCTCGTCTACAATCTGTACAAGTCCATTTTCAAAGGCAATTTTCAGAAGCTGACCCTCGTTTCCAGCTGATTCCAATGTATTTCTGGAAGATTAAAATCTTGGGTAATAATGGCGCGACAGTTGACTTGAATCTGATTTGTTAAATAGTCCTGAATAGTGTCTAAGAAAGAGAGGGGAATTTGGCGGCCTGTACAGAGCACCAACGATACGATTAATGCCGCAGAAACTCTTTTTGCTTAAGACAGTTTCGTTCTCTGGGATATCGGGCATTCGAACGAAGTCACGTTAGTGGTTTATGGTTTAAGTAGTCTATAATTCGGCGATTCTAATCCAGTAAGAGAAAGTACGAAATACCCGTTCTGAAACCGGCAGAGAACTATGTTGTTTCTAAAATCTGAACTGATCGGATAAATAACGGTTGTTTCATGCAATAGCATATATCTATGCTATATATATATATATATATATATATATATATATATATATATATATATATATATATATATATATATATATATATATATATATATATATGCGTTCCTTTTTTTCGTAATACACTTTCCAGCGCGTAGATATATATATGTATATATGTATATATATCTTGGGCCTCCTTCCCCAGTGAAAAATCTTATATGTATAAGAAATTTCTTGGTCCAGTAAACGCGTATGATCAAATAATATCATATAACAACATACACGAACGTTATAAAAACAAATAAGAATAATATAGAATTATATAAAAAGTTATAAGAAACGTGTTCTCAGTTGCTTATAACTCCTTATATACTGCAAACGACTTATTTTTCGCAGTCTTAATACTTCGCGTTTTAGGTCAAGGCTGAAGTTTTGGAATAATTCGCGGGTTCTAATTTTCGCGACGCGGTGGGATCTCAATATATATTGCAATAGTGTTTACATTTTACCGAAATTATTCAGCGGGACCTATTTTTCGCGAATTGTAGGCGATTCGCGAAATTTGCGAAAATTAGGTCCTCGCGGAAATTAAGTAGTTTACAGTAATACTACATTGTTCTCATATGTTCTCAAAAAATATTGCATGCTCTTCTATGACCTTATCCGATCATATCCGTTTATCGAACCGAAAAATTTCTTATACATATAAGGTTTTTTAATAGGGTTGGGAGCCCTGTCTGGGATTGGCTTAGCTTCGCCTTTCATTGAGAGTGGCTTCAAACGGGAGGGATTTTTTTAAACGTGCATCCACTAAGAATATATTTTTTTACAGTATAAGTAATTATGGTCACCGAGAGATTAATAAACGTTGGGCGTGTCGACTACCCAGCTACTTATATTGCGCCCGTGGTCTGTTATCATTGCTGAAGAACCAATCTCGAGAGAAGAATCGAAAAGATAAAAAAGTACGCCCTGCACCTTTTAATATGTAAGTGACAACGGAACTCTGACATTTTTTATGAAACCGCGCTAGTCTGCTGCTTTACATATTCATTAACGTTCGACAATGAGATAACTTATGTAAGTTCAGCAAGTGACATCTGAAAGAATACATACGTAAAAAAATCTGTCCGCTGTAAATCAACAAGCCTTTTTCTGAAAAAAAAAAAACGGTGCGTGCAATGTTTTGTACGTGTCCTCAGAGTCCCCACCCCCCGCAGCATCTACCACGTGACACTAAAGAGAGAGAGAGAGAGAGAGAGAGAAAGAGGCAACGAAGTTGCTCGCGTACTCGCACAGACTGCCCCGCGTTTTCCCCGTTGCCTCCGTCGTCTGCTAGAGTCGGCTTCCTTACCTAGACTTCCCGGCATTCCTCTCGGCGCCGCACGTTATGTGACAGGTCTATTCACTGCTCGTGTGTACGTACAACAAATTCTTTATAAAGCTGTGGAAACTGCCATGCGGAAAGATCTGTTTGTGAAAACTCGAAGCCCCTGGGCATGCTACGGCAGGCGCAGAGGCCCGCTGTCGCCATTTCCGGAGGGATCCTTCCCACACGACTAACATTGTCAGCGCCTATCTCCGCGCATATTTCGTCTATTTTGACCATCATTTTTTTGTAGTATAGGTAGTATTGGGCGTAAAAAGGCAATAAAGATCGATACAAGGGCACGATGTCAATGTAATCTGATGGGTGAAGGAAGAAAAAAAGTTGGGTTGCCCTTCATTTTTAGTTAGCAGAAAACCCCCCAGGTCGCATATTCATAGCAGGTAAAAAGTGTCTGATACAATAACCAGACGGCTCTCTTTCTCGTCAAACAACATAAGCACAAAAAAAGAAGACTGCCCTCTCTAATTTCCGTTAGAATCACAGTTCCTCGGTACCCTTGCCCTCTATGAGAATTCAAAACCGAAACACTGCACGGAGCGAGAAGAAATTACAGCCTCCTTGCCTGCGATTAATCAGCTCCGAGCGGCACCGCGGGTTAAGTAGCTGACTGATGCATACCTAAGCAGGAAACGATGACGTCACCGCGTTTCGTTTTCTCTTTTTGGGTTGTCTTCTGAGCCGTCTGCTTTCCCGCCGACATATTGCCTGGAATTTCAGCGTTCGTTGAACCCTACCTTGACCATAAGAACTTTGTGCGACGAGCCGTTTTCCCCCAGATGACCAAGTGAGTGATGGTTCCAAAACCACCTTAGCTGCACTCTCCTAGAGTGCATAGATTACGATGGATGACGTCATCAACGGGGCGAGGCGCGGTGGTAGCCGCCATCTTTAGGCGGAAAGAAAACGAGAACGGTGCAGCCTCCAGGAAGACTGCGACGTGACTGGAGTTAACACTGCAACTCTGGCGGACATTGCTACTTGACTGTGTGCCTCTTGATTTGGTTTTGTTGTTGTTGTTGTGGAAGCTGATGTCGATGTTGTTGATGTTTGCCGCGGCTTGACTGCGTTGCCGCTGATATCTTTAAGTGGTTAAATTTTGCCGTCGTGTCTTCTAATGAATGATGACTGCCACTACGTTCGGCCGGTGTTTATCATAATAGGGGTGGCCCCCAGCAGAAGCAAAGAGAGCAAAAAGGGTTGACTGGTTTAGAGAAGAGGGGCTGGTTTTAGGAAGGGCCGACGTTCAGCGTTAGCTCTCGAATCTTTTTTATTTCGCTATTCTTGTTTGCTATTAGGGCTGCTGAGTCCTCCGTGGCTGAGGTATGACTCTCGGATTGCACTTGTACGTTACAATATTTTTTTTATTGTTTCTCACTTGGCGATGTTCTTTGCCATTTGTTACGGGAAGTCGTTTTCTTATTAAGTGGTTTATGGGGAGAAGGTGTCCAGGATCGCGAGAAGTAAAGATTGAAAATGTAGCTGATTGTACTCTCGTGTTTCTCTGCCCTCTTATTTATTACCCTCGCACTACCGGCGCCGTGCTGCCTCCCGCCGTTATTGAGAAGAAACTGATTAGTCACTCTTATGTGAGGTACTTTGAAGTGATGACGATGAAGTACGAGCGCGCGTAGTGGGTGTATACCCGCCATGATTGTTCTGAATGGGTTGGTTCAATGATTGACCGGGCAATCGACTTCGGGTTCACGTCCGGCTGAGAGGCAGCGGACAAACCTTTTTGTCGGCGTGCCAGGCAAGGGGCATCGACACTTGGGAGTTTCCATCCGCCCGTGCGCTTTGACGAAAACGCCATGAGTCAAGCTAATTTTGATCTTAAAAAAAAAACAAAGACTTGTCGACAGACGCACTCAATTGTGTGTCTGCCTCGAAACAAAGTTGCCTAATCAAGTAAAAAAGTTCAATAATACCGAAGGTTCGAAGTAGCAGTTGGTTGATTCTTTGGCGAAACAATCGCTCATCAAGATGACTATTTTTCTTATGCGTTCCGCGGCTCGCTCTTGTTCGTCTGTTTTAGTTGACAACGTTCCGGGTTGACTTCCCCTGCAGCTGCTCGCTGCCCACTGACGTAACCAGCGTTCTTACACCGAAGTGCGGCCCTTTTTTGTCAAACCGGGTTCAAGAAGTGAGTCAGCAACCGCTCGAAGATGTAAGAGCTTGAAGTGGCTAGAGTGTTGTTGGAGAAAGCATTTCAATTTGAACTGCGAGAATGAAAATAGAACTTCTAAAATTTATCTTTTTTTAGCTTGACTGCCTTCTAGGTGGAGCGTGGATGACAGAATGATTTCGGCAATGTTAAGTATATGGTTTCACACCCTTACACAAACCATAATGTGGTTTGTAAAGAACTATTAGTCCCGAGAGCTTTTGGCGGAGTTATATCAAAACTAACATTGTGCGAGTTAACAAAAATATTTATAAAACAATCTCCACACTTTTGGTAAATCCCGTTGAGAATAATTATTGGTTTACGAAGCTGCCAGCAGGGTGGTGTAACCGTTCGAACACGCCGTCGCTGGACTTAAGGACGGACGAAGACGAATAAGAAAACAGCAAAGAGAAGTCGAATTCCCGGCGCAAGTGCTGCTGATGTAACAACGAAGTATCACGGTAACGTATAATCATGCCAAACTGTCTGTGTTTCTATCCTGGATTGCCCTTCCATATCATTTTCTTCATTACCCCTTAATGTTCTCGGGCACGTTGCTGACTCGCTATGCCTCGTCGTAAGGGTAGGTGCGGTTTGAAAAGGGGCAAGCAACCGGAATCCAGTTGCAAAACGAGGCGAAAGCTTGTTCAAACTCCTTTCTCTTTCTTCGCTTATTCTTGACATCCACTCTCTTCGGCTGCCGTTTCGTTTCCACTTGCTTCTACCCTCAGTCCTCGACCAACAAACCCCCAAATAACAAAGACGAAGTGCCGAAATTTCGGCGCTCACTTTAAAGAAGGCCAGCACGGGGCACTGATTGGACAGGAGCGCTATCGTCATAGTTCGGCTGTCACTCGTGTTCAAATAAGCGAGGACATGAGTCCATGCCTGAACACTGGCGCAGAACTCGTGTCCAGTATGTGCGCCGTACTGGCCTCCGGTGGGTGACGTCATGAATCCAGCAACAACGGCCTTGTTACGTAGGAAGTGCTGCTGGGTGTCGGGAACTGACTGCCGACTGGTTCAGAGACTATTCTCAGACGTGACGACATGAGGCTGTTGGCCTACTTCCGCCACACAATTCTCATGTTTTAGCAGTGTTGGAAATAGCAGCGTCAGATGCATCGACGCTACTTGTATCGCGCTAGTTTTTCATGAACTCACTAACGCATCGGTACATTTCTAAATGACTAACGAGTAGAATCTTTGTTACTATTTTACGATATTGCCTACCTAATAACGTTACTCGTTACTTTTGATAATTTGTTTTCTATTTTAGGACAAAACTAATTGATTTACCTTTTGTAAAGTGCTCGTAAAAGTGCAAATATTCTTTCTTCTTTCGGAGGCATAATTTCGAAACCCTTCACTGCGGAAGGTGACGGTCCTACCCAGGTGCATAAAAGAAGTAACAAGGTTATTCGCTGCAGCGAAGCCGTAGCCCTCTTTTGTGTGTGTTTACTGAAATCCATTGTAACACAGCATGCTATTGAAATCCAAAGTCAATCAATCAATCAATCAATCAATGTTTATTTCTCTCCGCTTGAGAGGGGATGGCCAAGAGTAATGTTCGTTAGGTTTGAAGGTAACGGTAATGGCGTTTTGTTACATTGGCAAGGGGTGAACGAATCTCAATCACCCGTTAATTCTCGACGAACTAACAAGAAATTCTACTTGTTACTCAATTTCGGTAACGGGAACAACACTGTGTTTGAGCTCTCAGCACAGTCCTGGAGCTTCCAGGGCAATGCACGCAACCTGCGGCACGAAGAACAGGTTGACATCCGTGCCCTTGTCTAGCGAGCGGGAGAAGTCAGGGTGAAGGTCCGAGTGCATACCCTCGTCCGACTCGGCTGTCTACAAGATTGCTGTTGCTAATGGATAACCTCTATCTCCGATAACGTCTAATGGTTTACGTGACTAATAGAGTTTGTGATGCGCCGTGTCCTGAAGCGGGAGAACCTTTTTGCCTAACGCAGTTATGGATAAAAACAAAGCAACAAACGGCACCTGCAGCTTTATCAGCGAAGTCGACGTCATGGTGTCGAAACAGAGAGAAAATTAAGGACAGGGCCTAGCTGCTGGACTTTCCATCACCGTGAATACCCGGCACCGAGAAAGCTGAAACAATAAGATGATGGGTACGTATGAATATCTGCTCTCGAGTGTTCTGTTCGTTATATTGATTCCTCTGCTTTGGATTTTTGCAACGTTGAGGGTGCTTTGACTTTGTCTAATGGCTAACCGGTATAGCTTAGCGTTCGGCTGCGTCAGCAGAACGCTGACAGAGCACTCGTTTCCTTTGGGTGACGTTGAAAGTTCAGCATTACGGCGTTACGGCAGGACATTAATCTAGGATTAGTTGTCCTAGTCCACTTACTCTTTCCATCAATTTCCGCCTCAAGAGTAGTATATGGTATTCAGCGTTCCTTGTAGGACAAGAATTAGCTAATTTTTCTGTTTTTCCTTTTAGAGTCCGATGGTAAACTATTGCAGTTAACGGGGAGCGGAACCTACTGCCAATTGCGGGCTAGATCTTCGGCTAGAAAAGGTATCAGCAGGCGGTGGAATAGAAAAAAAAAAGTCTACTTGTTCTACGTGCCGCTCAGTTTTATGGTAGCGTCTTGTTTTTCCTCCGCCTACCAGATCAATTTCATCTGAAATGGTTGCCTATGTGAGAGCCCTTTCCTCGGTAAGGCTTTGAGGTACACCTGCGGCCAACGCATCTAAGGCTGGCGTTTATGCCATTTTCTTCCATGCATTCCTTCTTTGTGGTAATGAAGTGACGCCTCCCGCCGCTTCCGGTCTTTTTTTGAAACTACTATAAAAAATTATAAACGACGATCATGAAGTATATACAACAAGGAACTGTAAATGATAATAAGGGTATAGAAAATACCTGTTTGCACTCTAAAGAAAAGCCCGTGCGTCTACTTTCCCGCACAACGCTCGGAGAACCAATCACCGCAACTTACGGAGGCAGCTTAGCGAATAAAGATGTTGAAACATATGTTTAGACCAAAAAAACAACAAAAACGCAGTCTGAGTTGTGACATTAAGCGATTCAAAACGTCACGCTTGCATTGCTTAATGTCACAACTCAGACTGCGTTCTTTAGTCTAAGCATATGTTTCGGCATCGTCATTCGCTGAGCTGCCTCCGTAAGTTGCGGTAATTGGCTCTCCGATTGCTGTGCGGGAAAGTAGACGCACGGGCTTTCGATAAGCCGTTTTTGAGTGTGTCATCTAAATCCTACCGAGGTGTTCATTTGGCTGTTGAGTTAATTTGGCCGAAAGGACCGATTCGGCTGGAGGCTCTAACTTGACTAAGTGCCTAATTTGGCTAGAATTTCTAATTGGGCCAAAACGCCCCGATTCGGTGAAATTCCTAGTTTGGCTAGAATCTACAATTTGGCCCCAGGCTTCAGTTTGGCTCAAACATTTTAATTCGGCTAGAAGATTTTTCCTTGCGTTTGACTGAAATGTCCCCAATGCGATTGGGTGACTGAACTCTGTCTGCATCATATTTTTAACACTTCGATTGAAAATCAGAACTTTCTGATGTTGAATAGCGCCTCGTGGTACATGGAAGCCGCATTTGCCTGTCTCCAATTGCCATGCTTGTTTGTGTTGCTTGTCAGGAGCAGCTGTGCATACACTAGTACGTGTTCCAATCAGAATGGTTTATTAACTTCCCAAAGAATGAATATTAGCTGTCCAGAGATTGACTCTTCTTTCAGTGCTGGCCGCCAACCACTGGGAAAGGGCACTACGTCCAAACTGCTTTTCTGTCCAAAAGCTAAGGTGCAGAAGAAAAGGTGATAGGATGCATTAGTCAGACGACAAAGCAATGTTGTAGGGATTCCTTCAAGCTATTTCAATATGAAAGAGGTTGCAGGGTATGTCTGCAAAAATTTCATAATTTATGATTGTCATTAAAGTACACTTTGCTTTGCTTAATATTTCAAGTTTCTGAATTTGTTTTATTTTCATCTTATGTATTTATATTTATGTCTACGGTCAAACTACTGAACAGCGGAATTCACACCCTGTTTTTATAGGAACAAGTTTCAGTCGGCACAAACGCTTTGTTTTTAATCTGATGTCGTTCATACGACCTTCCAAAACCATCTATTATTCGGTGACTTACAAACAAAAAGGCAGAGGGAAGCAAACGCTTTGCAGCTTTCAGTCAATGATTGTGGGTAGCAAATTGATGTGATTGGTTAAAGTTATTTTAGACCAAGCAAAAAAGCTTGAAGAGCACATGCTTAGTTTTTAATTAAAAACATGCCAAATCGATTATGACAGGTCATTGGTTTGTATAATTAAATTTTTAAGAAACTTTGCTTGCTAACTGAATTAAGAATTAGAGTTTTATTGCAACCTATTGAAGTTGAACAAGGCATCGAATTTAGTACTCAAAATCATTCTATATCCTAACATTATTCGAGTGCAAAACTACTTGGTTTTCTTTGATTCAATGCCTAAAATTACATTTCATACTTGCTCATCATGCATTGTCTTTTATCATCAAGCACGAATGTCTAATATGGCCGCTGGCATCATACTTCTTAGGTAACAAAAACAGTTCTGGTCACAGCATTCACGTTACCCCGTTTGGTGCTTTTGATCACAATAAAACAACTAGTAGATCGTCGGAGGGAATAAAACTGCTGTGTAAGTCCATTTACGGTGGGTACACAGGAGTGCAAAAGCAGGAAGGCACTTTGATTTAGTTAGAGAGGCCAACTCCTAACATTGGATTGCACTGAAATGAATGAAAATAAGAATGTTTGGTCCCTGTAAGTACTTTTTGCCGGTCCAAACTGACTTGGACCAGTCATATCACTTTGTTACCTAGGATTGATGGTTGAAATTTGTATATTTTGCTCCACTTTGATTTTTTGGTTGTCAGTGAAAGCTATATTTTTTTAAGACCGTATATGAACGACATCATATTCGACACAAAAAAACTTTTGTGCCAACAGAAACTTATTTATATAAAACAGGATGGGAATTTCGCTGTTCAGCAGAGGGTGCGACCACATGCATACAAACAGATGATTGAGATGGAAAAAAATCACCAATTTGAAATAATGATTAAGTGTAATCTGACTACACTAATGGTATATCATGACAGTTCTGCAGTGACAATCCTCGTGACTTCCTTAAAGCCTAAGTAATTTGGAGGAATTCATTCAACATTGCTCTGTCATCCGAATGATGCCATCCATCTTTTTTTCTTCACCTCAGTTTTTAGACAGAAGAGCAGCCAGAACGTCGTGCCCTCTGCAATTGAATGGCGGCCAGCATTGAAAGAAGCGCCGGTTTCTGGAAAGCTGTTATTCATTCTCTGGGCCAGTTAATAGGCTATTTTATTTGGAGCAGGGAGTGGTGTATGTACAGCAGCTCATTGTGACAGATAACGCAAGCAAGAATGGTAATTTGAGAGAGGCAATAGTGGCTGCCATGTGCCACGAGGATTTTTCAACTGCGGAAAGTTTTGATTTGCAATTGAAGTGCAAAGCATGATGCAGGCATGGTTCAGTCACCCAAGCAAATTTGGGACACCTCAGTCAACCTATAAATCAAATTTTTAAGACGAATCGAGATGCTTGAGTCAAACTAAAGCATCCGGCCAAATTTGAGATTCTAACCAAACTAGGCACTTTGCTGAATTGAAGCGTTTTCGTCGTATTGGAGATAGCCAAATTGGACATTTAGCCAAATTAGGGCGTCCAGCCGAACTGGTAATTTAAGCGAAAGTGAGCCTTCAGCCGAAAGGACTTCTCAGTTGGATTGATTTCTAACCGTTTTCGAGTGCAACTGCAAAGATTCTCAAAATCTCGAACTCAAAGAAATGAAATGTGTTTTGAAGCGGGCAGAAGTGGCGGAAATACGGCATTTACTTCCAGCCCAACTGACGTGCAAAAAAAAAAAAAAAAAAGCGGAGGCACGGATTTTTGGGGCTAATATCAGGATCTCGGCCACCGATGTAAGTTTTTTCCTCGGAGACCTGATGTCCTGATTTGTTGCCCTTCAGGAGATAGTTGCTAAACACTCGAAAGATAGTTCTAGACACCGTACCTTTATGGAAACGTAAGGAATCAAAGAAGATTGCCGGCGGAAGCCATTTTTTGCGAGGGTAAACCAGTCGGTTGCATCACACGCGCTACGATTTGTAAATAATGAAGCTTGGACGTGATGGCGCGTTGGTGGAGCGTTCGCCGCATACTTGGCCGTCCTTATCTGGAAGTATCCCGCGGACGTGCGAGGGTATAGCACTATAAAAAAAGAGCGAAAGTGGAATCTCGGCAATAACAGCATCGAGGCTCACTACTACTACGCGGCGATAGAATCTCCCAAACAGGCCATGGCCGGTATACGCATTTCGAAAGATGACGCTTTCTGCTGAGTGCGTCGTTTGTGCACCCGGCGGTCGCCGACTTGCACCACTACCCCAACCACCACCACCGCCGCATTAGGGAAACCATGCGTATACGTAAACATGATAAACCTCTCGCCTACTTAACTCTGAGTTGCAGCTATGCGTATCTATGCTAAGTTGGAGCTTTTTATATTTTTTTACTTATTTTGGTGAATGCCAGACGCTCTGCTTGGTGCGTTTTCCGAGTGTGTCGTTTGCTTCGTCTGCTGTCTCCTGCCGTAGTTGTCTGCTCCACGTCTTTGACGTCTGTTGGTTTGATTTGTTTTGTGCTTGTTTGACTCGTTCGGCTGCATTCTAGTAGTTTGTATGGCGTCTTGTCCGTCTTCTACTAGTTTGTATTGCGTGTTTGTCTTCTGCTAGTTTGAAATGCGTCTCGTTTTCTCCTCTGCATTGAACGTCTTCTGACAGTTTTGTCGTCTGCTTCGGTCGTCGTCTGGTTTGTCCAGCGTGTTTGCTGTCTTCTGCTAGTTCTTTCATCTGATTTGTATGCCTGCTGCTAGTTTATGTCCATCTTTGATGTTGTCAGTTCGATTGTTTTTGTTTGTTTCGTGGGCTGCCTTGCCTCGATGGGCTCAAGTTGATGCTCGGGTCGGTGAGTTCTAGTCACCCCGAATTTCCTACTAGGACTAAAACGCACCCCTATTTATCTATTTTTTGTTTGTGTCTCTTCAACTTGACCGGACAATGAAGGTTAGTGTTTTAGTCGGTCTGACATATTACGAACACGATGCCCATCTTGGGAAGCACCAGCATCTATAAGAAAGAAAATATAGGATAAGGAGAAATCGCTTCAGGCACAAATATTATGTTGTTTTTTGTGTATTTTTAGTTAGTGTTACTATGTACAAATGCCTCCATAAGGTAAAATATCAAAATACCAAGTCTTAAAGACTAGAAGGTCGCTTTCCGCTCTTGCGTTTTCAAGGTCGTTTTGACCTGGGTTCGTGAACTTTTTAAAGCGCCGAAGATAATGAGTAGAAATAGATATGCATTATCTGAAAGCCGCCTGTCGCCGCCGCTTTTAGTTATTCAGAGATTTCGAAAGGATCCAGGGGCATTGACAGTGATGAACGGCCTTTAAAGCTTGTCTTAGTTTTACCGTTGTTACGCTTCAGTGACCTTGAAAAGTCGTTGACAAAAATGCCTTCCTGCTCGCTTTCTGTTTCTTTTATTCTTCCTCCACCCCCTCCCACCTTAAACACAAAATCAGCAACAAAGAAACTGAAATCTTTGAAATGGTTCTGTATGCCTCCTGGATCTTTGTTTAGAATGTGGAACGTAATTCAAACTGCAGAACTGGTTCAGTTCATCTTAGTCGAAGTCCCTGGTGGTAATGAGCTATTATAAATGCTTTGCACTGACGTCATATAGCGTGCTTTTGGCCACCATGAAAGCGGGAGAGGGAAGCTTCTTTTGTAGGAATTTTGAGTGGCGGGTTAATCTTTTGTAATCTTCTAGGAGGAGAATGACGACGTCTGGGCAGATCTGGGAGACACAAAAAAGGGTCCTGGTAAGAGGGGAGCTCCTTCTTCGCCCTTCTCTAGTGGTCACATGAGCGCCCTTTCGATGACGTCATGTGCAAGCCACGTATAGTTCAGGAGAAGCTCCTCCCACTTCTTCCCACTTTAGAAGATCGAACGCTGGAGATGAGGCGACCATTCTCCCCAGCATTCGCTCTGCTGAAATTGAAAGAGAGAGAGTGGGGAGGAGCTTCCCCTAAACTCTTAACCTGTCATCGACTATAGTCACACTAAGTGAACAAAGACTCAACACATGGTCGCCGACATCTGCATTAAGTAAAATTTGATTTTGGGTAACAGCACAAGATCATTTCTTTGGCAGCCCTAGTAATGTGTATTGCAGCGCCACCGATTCACACAGGTGGGGCTGCAATCTTTCGTCGCCGATTGACAAGCCTGCCGCGCAACAAAGAATGTTAAATGTATGTATTTGTCTAGTTTGCGAGCAATGTTTGTTCAATGTTCCCCTGGTGGAACTGGACAGTCGGTATCTAGGCAAAATGCGATGAGTATCATTGGCACAAGCTGACATTTCACGAACATTAAAAACACATGGCGGCATTTCCGCATTACCCCCAACCCCCTTTTTTTCTCTGCCACTGTATCCCTCCACTGCCCTCTCTTCTCCCAAACACTTACATAGGGATAACATTTGGGATGCTTTTTGGCCAGGTGGCGCAAGCTGCCGTCCGATATAAAGGAAATGTTAGTCATACATCTGTTTATCTCGCCATTCATTCATCCACTTATTGCTAATAGCGGTGTACATGCTCAGTCTTGTACGCCACCCTAAATTCAGAACGAGTTTCTCGTTAGAGCTAAGACCACCTTGCCACGACTTGCGGCCTTTCTTCCCTTTTGCGACACGGGTGTCGAAATCTAGCGACGCTTGGTTGGAGCGTAAGAAAGTAAAAGGTACAGAAGAAACAGAAAATCTGGTGGGTTCCTCGCTCCTTTCGCTCGTCGACTTACGAAAAAACAAACAAACAACAGAAACAAGAAAAGGTCGGAAATTGCGTTCCGCTTATAATCTACGTTCGAAATCCTCCTGATCACAGTCCATGATAAACGTAGTCCGCGTATTGTCTCTGTGCGATTGGGTGTGTTTAGTTTTCGAAAGCATGCAATGCCCTTTAACGGAACCCTGCAGTTCAACCACCTTGTTCGTTTGTCCGTGCACTTTCCCCGCTAAATTTAACGGGGAAATTGACGTCACGTGACCTACACAGAAATTCAGTTTCTCTTGTATAAATTTGGCATGGAAATGAATAGACAATAATCTCGTCTTCACTTCAGAGAGGACTGTTTCAGTGTCTACACTAAACAGATTTAAACGGTCGGTCCTTTTATACTGCATTCCATCACGTTAATGGGACTTTGCGGGTAAATGTCGGTGCCAATTTTATTTGAGCTGCAAGTGAGCACGTTATTTGTGTAGGAGATAGGAGTGATGTTTTTTGTTTTTTTTGCCGCGTTTAATGGTAGACACACAGCAAATGTTGGCGCCTCGTAGGGAGGCCTAGGCGGCAGTCGTGGCACGCTTCTCTGTCACCACCTCTCTCGAAACGACCGCCATTTTACGAGACCCTTATTTAAAGAAGGGCGTAATCCGTGACCTCTGATCCCTTTCAAGCGTTGCGTAAGCACCCTAGAAGCTCCCCGAAAGGAGGTGTTCGTTTACTCCGTTTCCCTTGACGTCTGAACGCAGCCTGTGCGCTCCGATACGATGGAGCCAATCAAACAGTGCCCAAATTGCATCGTCACGGCGCTAGCTCTCTTTGACGGTGTGCTATCTCCGACTAAATGAATCACGCACAGTGATTGCGCCGCGATCGCGTGCTTTGTCTTCTGTGCGTGATTGGGTTAGCCGACGATAGCCAACCCCACGAAGACAACGAGCAACATGAGAATGTACTTTTGGCGCTGCTTGATTTTTTTGCTCCATCGGACAGTACATTGTCGGCTGCGTTCGTACTTGGAGTGAAACGAAGTGTAGAGAGTGACAGGAATCACACCGAAAGAAACGTCATGCCGCGTGTCAGTGGTTGACATCATTGGCTCTCGTATACCTCGCTTATCGTATACAAAGCCAATCGCAGTGATACCACAGAAAAAGGAGCTCGGTCAATGGCGATGCCGATTAGACAAAATAAATAACGGACGGTTTGAATGAAACGTGCAAATTCATTGCACCCGCACTTTTTTTTTTTTTTTGTACAAAACCCCAAGACGTTATTTTACTCTATAGTGACGTATTGGGGTTCGGCTGGGCATCGTGGCCAATCAACGCGTCGAAGGAAGTGGTGTGACTTCGGCAGTGACACGCGGGCCTAGCCCACACCCACGTTTGCCTCTGTTTTCTCTTCATCGCCAATCATCCACACACAATTGCCCAGTTGGCGCCATCCGACTGTGATGACGATCCGAGGAGGAAGACGGGGATGCTCGAAGGCCTTCGTTATTCTAGGGGGCGTTGATCTGGCACGACGACCCAGGGAAGGACTGAAGATTGATTTCTACCCCTTAGAGAACTTTTGACGCGCAACCGAAATGTGGATTACACGGCGCCTTCTCAGCAATGAGGTTACGTCAGATTGCGGGCAGCTCGGCCGGGATTCGAACCCGCCACCTCGGGATCCGTATAAGCCGGCGCTTTGCCTCGTATCTAGTCGCAGAGGAGACTCCACTAGTCTTTCAGCAACTACGAATAAGGAACAAAAGACGTCTAAAAAAACGAAAGAAAAAAATAACTTAGATTAGTTTCGGATTACGTTCCTTCGCTTGTCAGTGACCAACGGATAAAATTTACAGGTTGCGCAGAATTCCGGAAGAACCCTAAGCACCGGACAAAGATTTGGTGTCGTTAAACTCGTTAGGCCCATCCTGGGAAAGAAAATACGCGATACGTTTTAAACGCATATTTGAATTCCTTTTTTTTTTTCTTCTAATCTGTCCGCGGATCTTCGCGCGTTTGAGGAAACAACTCATTGAACCGTAAATCTAAATCCGCCACTCCCTTCTTTGCCGCGATGTACCGGGCAGGTTCACCGTTTATCCACACTCTCGATCTCGCCTTTTCTAGGTATTTTATTTTTTTCCGGCAGAAGGTTTATTTACCTCTTTAAGATCACGCTGCTAGAGCTTTCTTCGCCACCGTGGCAACGTGATCAGAATACCCTTTGCTTCGATTTCTTTTTTTTTTCTTGAACTTGACCATTCGTTGATGTGCATCAACGACCTTGCGACGCATTTTTGCGGTAGGCACGCACACTCAGCGCCGGATTCCATTACGCTAGCTACTTCCTAGTTCAACAAACAACCGCTGCAATGCGCGGCTAGGAAGAGAGTAAGAAATATAAAGAAAGAGAGAGAGGAGGGTAGTGACGTCATTAACCCGCTTCGCTCCTGGTACTGAGTCGACCGTGAGAGTCACGCTTTTCTGCTTTCGTTTTGCTCCTCTCGTTACGTTAGACACGTTTACGTTTATGTTCTTTATGGTCCCATAAAGGGTAAGGTACTGTCGTGGAAGGACTGTATGCAACGCTATGCCATTCGTTTATTTTATTTAATTGTTTTAGAGGCTGTACACGCCCTGCGTTCCCAAGCTGTCAACAAAAACATTTTAAGACCCCAGTCGTGCTGGCTGCACAGGCTAGATTGTCGGTAAAACGCGGATACACCAGGAGTCATTTCAAGCCAGACTATCTTGCGGCTGTCTAGACCTTTATACAAATTTCTTGGCGAAGAGTTGGTTCTGAGAAATTAGAATCCTTAAGCTAAACAAAATGAAAAAAAATAAGCTCGTTTTTTCTTTTTGTATTAGCGAAGTGTGCTATTAACACCGTCACTGTGGTTGGCTCTTCACGGGCATATGATCATTGCAAGACTGACAACTTCGAAGATTTTGACGTATTTTTTTTAAAGAGCACGGAACTTGTCATTGCCACTGGTGACAAGTAGCAAGGTTCATCACTCGTGACGTCACGACAAGGCAAATCCTGGTTGTTACGACACAGATAGAAACCAGAAGGAGACGCCACCGAAACATCCCAGCGCAAACACACAGGTGCCTGGTTGCGGCTTGCCAGTGCCTGGAAGCCGTTCGTCCTGACGTCATCGGTGAGACTCCGTTATCCAAGGTCGATCCTCCCCTTCCATCTTCCGTTGATCGCAGCGTGGCGCGTCATAACAGAACCGTCCGACGTCTTGTAGTCCGACTCGCAGCAAGTCCTGCGCGACCGCAACGCCTTCAGAACGAACCGCTTCCGAGTCGGTGGCGCGAGGCAATTTTTTCTGACAACCATGGTCAAGGTCGTTCAAGGTCAGCTCTCTGTCACGTTCCCTTTGAGCAGTCCGCTTCGTTTTTGTTTTTCTTTTGCTTTGCATCCCCATTCGATATGGCGGGTTCCTGTTGTGTGTACTTGCTTTATTGTTTCTGTCTCGTCTATGGGCGTGCGATCAATTGGCGCCATCTTCACACGCCGCATCGGCACGACAAGCGTGCGCCTGATGCCCACTTCACTAATTATGAAGCTATTCGTAAGCCAATTTAATGTAACACGAAAAACATTAAGAAAAAAGTCCCACGCATTGAAAGGGAGAATCCACCGTTGTAGAACTTTATGTTTGCAGAGTTAGTTTTGGTGTGAAAAACGTGCTCCCGGTTACCGATCTCACCGGCCACCGTGACAGGCTTTCAAGCGAGAGTCTCGGTCCGCGGCGCTTCTGACAGCAACTCCTTGCTAACAAGCCCATAATATGGAATTTTAGACGTCACGTGTTAGAGGCCAGCAAGAACAAAAGTCTAGCCGAGCGATGACGCACCACTCGAGTCCAAGCTGTGCCCTGTGCTGGCATTTGGTGCGTGACGCAGCTAATCTGCGGTCTCCTCATCTAAAGTGCGGTCTCCTCATCTATACTTCGTTTCAGCTTACGTCCAGACGCAGCCAATGCTACAGGCGCGAGCGTGTGGCCCTGAGCAGTGTTTGCACTGCACGAGCGCGCGTGCTTGACAGGGACGCTGAAAGCTAGGAGCTCGCGCCTGTAGCATTGGCTGCGTCTGGACGTAAGCTGAAACGAAGTATAGAAGGTGTTGCTCGTGATGTGTACGTGTACGTTCGTTTGCCAGAATGTTCCAAATTAGCGCTTTTGGAAAATGGTATGTTAAAGATCCAGTGGATCTTTATCATGTCCCCAAGGAAAATGAACCCCGAAAATAAAAAAAGCCCCGGGAAAAATGCCCCCAAGTGGCAAGCAGAAAAAAATAAACCTAAGAAATAATGATGAAAAAAAAATCCCGTGGCACTTATTTTGAAATGGAAGGCATAAACCTTGCGAATTTCCCCCAAAAACAGTAATCACATTGTGGTAAAAATAATACAAAAGATTGAGCAGTCCTTTGTTAATCCCTAGAATCAAGTTGCATTTCGATCATGCAAAGCCGTCTCAAAAATCTTCTATGAGGAGTATGCCGCTGGGACGGCATCAGTTGAGGACTTCTTGCGTGCTGTCGGCCGTACCATTCGATCCAAACCTTTTTCTGCATGTACTGAGATTGTTCACGCCAGTTTGTTGAAGCGCATTTCCCCTGTTTCTTTTTCATTACAAAAATAAAAAGGAAATTGCAGCACTTCAAACCAGAATCCGATTACTGTGCTGGGAAAATTTGCGAGGTTATTATCTCCTATTTCGAGATGATTTCCATGGGAAATATTTTTTCCTAACCCCTTGGGACCCTTTTCTCCTACTTTCCACTTGTGACCATTCTTTCCAGGGACATTTTTTTCAAAACCTTTTTTTCCGGGGCCATATTTTTTTTCGTATACACGCAGTGCCGGCGCCTTCGGCTTTACCGCGTAGGCCCCACCACTCTCTTGGCGACCACACCTTTCCACCTATCTTTGCCGAAAATGAGACGTTGAGGACTTCATGTTCAGTGGGCCTTTTCCGGGGTTGCCTATGCGCATGTGTGCTTGTAATAAATGCGACTTTCCGCCATTTCTGGTTGCAATTATGGGACGGCATCGTCAGTCAGGAATAGTATGGAGCCGGAGACGTACCCTAGCGTTTTAATATGCAACACGCCACCATCTTGTTCCACCTTCGTTCGTTCGTTTGCAACGACGATAGACGCGCAATATCCGAATAAATTGTTTTAGAAGGTCATCAATAACGTTCTCTGATTGGTTAATAAAGGCACCAAACATTGGCGGAGAAGGTAACTCTTGTCAAAAACACCTACTAGGTGGCGCGAACCGCCGCTCAATTCAAACGGTTCAAACATATGCATACATTCACCTATCTAAAAGCACAGTGCTTGGAGCGTTGACGGCTAGCTCTCCATTGATTTTCCCGATTACTTTCTCTGATCTCCTTTCACTCCTTCGTGCAGGACGTAAATGCGAATAAAACTGTTCTGCTCAGAGCTGTGGTTTGTGCTTGTGTATCCAGTGCATTCAAAGACAGGGACTGAAGAATTAGAAAAGGGCCCTACAGAGTTTAGCGTTCGGCGCATTCCTAATCAATCTCCACCCATACCCGTTTCAATCGGAACGGGCATCGTACAGGAGGGCAGTCGTGTCATCTCTACTTTGTGAAGCACGTTAAAGATGCCGTATTAACAGTCGCACTGCACTGGATAACATGTCCATCTACAGCGAAGAACGCCATTTCAAGGCAGATTATAACTTTCTGCTGTCTAAACCTATTAAACAAGTTTCTCTTGACGCGTGCCTCTGGGAGCAAGTTGTAACCAAACGCCGATGTCGTGTTCGAACTTACCGTGTCCCTGCAGTGCACTATCGATATCGTCGGCAATATAAATTTGACGACCGGTGTAGAGGCGGGGAAGTACTGGCTCGGCTATCTATGATGGCCGCGTCGTAAAAAAGCAAAGGAACTGCCCGATGCGCCCTCAATTTGATTTGCATCGCCGAACTTGAGCGGGGAAGAAAAAACATTAATAGTTGTTGTGGGCCTTGCCGTTTTCTATTGGTTTAGTCCTTAGTGTATTATGGACCAAAAAAAAACAAAACAGCAACATCGTACGACAAGAAATACCGAAGGAGGTACACATGCTTGATTCATCACGCACAACCTGACGGAATGGAAGTGAATATGCCGCACCTAATGAACTGGCTTGCGTGCTGTTTATGAAGACGATCCGCAAGTCCTATTCTCTGCAGAGCAGGCAAGTAGGCCCACTTCCTTTTGTAATACTCCTTGCGGGTCCTCGAGGACGATGATATTATCAGCACAAGATGCTGATGATGTCATTTGCTAGGTTCATTCCGTAAATTGTACCGATGAATACGCATAATCGCGGACATTGTTCACAAATACTGTAAATATTTGCGGAACATTATATAATAAATATGCACGATTGTCATTTTCACGCATTAATCGATTTCCCTGGGTTGTTACATTGTTAACATCCACAAAAAAGTGGGTTGTGAGTATGTTTCTACAGCTTGAACTTGGTCTGCCTCAACGGGCGACTTGTCTCTCAGCTGTAGATGAGTAATTTAGCCAGTGCAGTACAGCGGCCAGCCTGGGGTCTTTAACGTACGCCAGGCAGTGGTGATACACGACCGCACGCCGGTACGATGCCCATCCAGATTGAAACGGGCGGGTAGGGATTGAGCCCAGGATCTCAGTGTTCTGCAGCGCGGGATTTCGCTCCACGTGCTCCAAGCTGGTGTGCGCTAGCCCACTCGGCCACCGATTCCCTGGTACACCCATAATTGCTGGGAAAATCGCATCTTAATGTTGTGTATATAAGCGATCAACATCAGTATTGGTGTTCTGCAGCCACATCATGATTCATTACAAATGGCGCAGTTACCCACTGCTATATAGCATCTAACAGGAATGTTGACAGCGGGATTAGCCAGTTACGGCAATAAACGTGTTATTAAGTGTTTACGGAAAGCAGTGATCTAATTGAGTAAAACCCGATTCACATGGTGCAATTTTACATGCGATCTCGCAGCAAAAAGAAAACAGAAAAAAAACGGGTAAGCTGCAGTGTTTGACGTCGCAGCTTCAAATTTGTAAACTAACCTTGAGAATACTTGCGTGGGCGAGTTTGCAAACAAAATCGCACCGGGCTTAAATAGGATGGTTGCGTTGGAGCCTCAGAATCTGGGATCCCGACTTGGGATCGCCGCATGCGAAAACATTAGAAGATTCCGATCTCTACAAAGAAAATGATAGGATCCTTGGAGGGGTTCTTCCGTGGATGTTGTTTCAGCCTGGATCTATGAGACTCGACCCAGCCTGGTGGAAGTATGTTGACCCGCGTTCCCTTGCACTTTCCCGTTTCCCGTCAATTTCAACGCGAAGGCGGTCTTCGCTCTGATGCGTCATTGTTCGTGGGTGAGCGGAGGCGATATTCGGATTGACGGACAGTGTAGCAAGACCAAATGATTCCGTCGAATTTGGCGCAGCTAGGTTGAAGGTAGCCAGGACCTGGTTTCAGCTTTGCTCAAATGAAGTACAAGCAATTTCAGTCTGTGTGTGTCTGCTTGCGTGAGTGCGTGTGCGTGTTTGTGTGTGCATGTGTGTGTGCATGTGTGTGCGTGCGTGAGTCTGCGTGTATGTGTGTTTATGTGCATTGAACTGTTTATGCAGTGGGACAACATTCACCCAATGTATTAATTTAAAGCACCGCAGCTGGGTGCACCTGAAGTGAAATCTCGCGCTAGAGAACTGGGGGATTCCGGACTCACTCCCCGCCCCTGTTTGTTTCGTTCCGATTGAGCATCCCACTTTTATTTTAAGGTAACGAAAGTCGGCAACGCGTTCCTTTTATTTGCAAGTAACGAGTAACGCATCTCGTTACTTTTTTCCCGGTAACGCTTACAGCACTGCCTCTTTTCCACGCAAGGAGCCGGTACCAGCCTCTCTGCGAGAAATGATGTTCCCGAGAAGAAATTGTTGACGGTGAGGCGAAGGAAATGTGAGGATGGTAAGAGCGATGACATTGACCGGTAAAGTCCTTTGTGAACTTCACGGGATGCAGGTATGTCATATAAAGTCCTAGCAAGATTGACGACGCGAAGACGGCATGCTGTCACGGGCGTAGCGCAAGCGACAGATCCACCAATGAGACCGGGGTTGCATCATTACGGCGTGAGAAACGTTCTCACATTCTCTAATTCGCAGAAATCTATACCCCCACCGCGTATATTTAACGCTATCAACCGCTAAAGCGACGACGCAAAGCCGATAACGAGGCCCCGCAACGGGACACATTTAGAGAAAGGCTCTGGACGGACCGTGTCCTCGCCAGCCGAAAAACGGAATAGAATACAAAACACGTAAATACTACATAAAGCAAAAATAACCTAAAGCAGTCTGCGGATCCGAAAGATCAGGTAAGCAAGCGGTTAATTTATGACTCCCCGAACACGGCTTCCAAAGCGAGGACCACTTGTGTTTTGTTTGTGTTTATTTGAGGATAGCTATTCACTCCACGAGCTCTCAACCCTTTCTCAGGTTACTTTCCGTTTTTGTTTGTTTGTTTCCCGGAGTCCACCTTTCTTTTAATTTATTCTCTGCTCGTAAATCTAACCTGCGGCGTGGCTGACTGCTTCCGCATGCGCGAGCCGGCCAAGGCTGGTTATCTCTGACCGTAGTTGCGTACTTCACTACCGCTAGGGTCACGCGCTGGTTGCCGTTTCTTTTCTTATTTGTTTGCTCTTCGCGTTGTTGTTATTCTTTTTTTTTATCTCGTTGACAGAGTAGGGTGACCGTTAAGTTAAACCCTTTCCGCAGCTGCCTAGACTTGTCCAGGAAGACCGCACGCGCCTCGGAACGGGATTCGTCCGGCCCAGGAACTCGCGACGTCCTGACGACGTAGATGCGACGTAATTAAGGGCTCCGTTTATTTATCATCAGTATGATTTATCTCCGAAGGATATAAAATCCTCTTGGCAAATAGCAACGCCCCAAGGGTGTATTAACTTTGTACCTTTATAAAGAAATACGTTGAAGAACCAGGGCTTCATGATTCCCTTTAAGTGCATGTGTGTGTGTTTGTATGTGTGTGCCATTTTACTCGTATTCTAAATGCCTGTGGTCCCCTGTAACCTTCCCTACGAAGTAGCCAGTCAGAACTAAAATACCTAGGTTCCATGTTCCTTCTCACCCCTAAAAGATTCAACAGTGCCAGGTTGATTGGATCGATATGAATGCTCGTCAGTTCTTATATATCTATTTTTTTCAAAGACAAAATTTCTTGTAATAAAGATTTTTGTTACTTTTTTTGTTATTGAACGCGGCAGGGCGTTACAAAGTTTCAGTGGCTGCCAGTTGGCATGACAGATTGTATTTCTACGTCTAGGTCATAAATTTTAAAATTAGGACAATATTTTTTTTTGCATGTTTAGCATGTATGGTAAACGACTTTTACCCAGATTGGGTAAAACAAAATTTAAAAAAAACGCAGAACAGGATGCCGTCGACGTTATTTTGTTTTTATCTTAGGAACCCCTGCAGTGGGGCTTACGTTTTTTATGATAATTTGTTTAAAAGCAAAATCCTACCAGGGGTTTATAGCAAAGGGCCAGTAAAATAATAACAACATAAAACACCAAAAGTGGAACAGAGGCGCTGTTTAAAGTAATTTTCAAAACGCTTTTTATAATACCCTTACTTGCTTGTTACATCAGGATGTCATGAAATTGATTAACTAGCAACTTAGCTTGTCCGCATATTTTTCTCTCAAATCGTCCTAACTTGGAATGATGTGTGAACGTCTGGGTAAGCAAAAAATGAAAGAAGCTTACGATTCCCTGTAATGCCGGATTAGAGCGCAGCTTTTTGAGGAGGAGAGGGTAGGGAGAGAAGGGTATACTCTCCTCCTCCCCTCCCTCCTCCTTTCCCTCTTCTCCTCTCTTTCTCCTCCTCCCCTTCTCCTCTTCCCCCTCCATCCTTCTCCTCAGCTCCTCCTCCCTCCCTCCCTCCTCCCTCGTGACGTCGCTCGTGACCCTCGTGACGTCACTCGAGAAGGCCTCGTGAAGGTCACTGTGATGATTGTGACCTTTGTCGTGACCTTCACTCGTGACCTTCGTGACGTCACTCGTGACCCTCGTGACGTCACACGTGACGTCACGTGTGACGTCATTATGGTAAACGTCCCATAATGTAACGCGCGGTTACGCCGACGGCGACGCCGCTCAACAGGAAACAGGCGCCTAAGAGCTGCGCTCTAAAATAATAATCGTCACTGCATTACTACTCCTATATGTATGAATATAGTGACTCGGTGCACAACCTATTGACTCGGTGAACAACCTATTGAGCTAATTCCATTGTATAAAAAAAGCATCACGCAACATTAAATTGCACATGGCCAAACTGTTTGAGTTAAAGTGTTCGAGCTTGATTAACGCTTCCTAAAAAAGAAAGTCGTGATGCTGAATTTTCGGAGTCATCTAAGTCATAATTGACAGGAGTGTAGAGAGTGCACGGCTGGAACTCGTGTCCTCACTCTTCGAACACGAGTCCGAACCGAACTCTGACGCACACACTCGTGTTCAACCAGTGCCCCTGCGTTGGCCTTCTACAGCAGGTTTCCAAGCAATATTCAAGGCTAAAAAAATATATATCGTACAATTAGACCGATTACAGAGGGCATTGAAACTTTTCACAAAAAGCGTCTTTAGGTGGTGAATTTATTACGCTAAAATTTCACGAGTGTGGGTTTCAGAGAAAAAAAAATGTAACCCCCCAAAAATTGCTTTTTTTCTAATGCACATGCATGGAGGAAAACAAAAACAAGCGTCTGCGGTTGACGCCGGATGCTTTCGGGTGTTCATCTCAAAGAAGCTTTCACGTTTTACATCGATAGCAGTTATGGGCTCTTCCCATCACTTAGAATGACGTCCGTTCTTGATGTAGTACTAGTAGTAGTTGTTGTTGACGTTGTAGTTGGCGATGAAGGGCGTTCGTCGTCGATGTTGCCAAATCCTTGAAAAAGATCGCCCGCGGGAATCGAACCTGGGTCCGCTGCGTGCAAAGCGGAAACGTTACCACTTTTTTTTTATTGCACAGAGGCGTTACCATTAAGCTACGCTTAATGGTAACGCCGTTTCTGTCCTCAGCTGCGCTTAGGACAGAAACAAAATTCTCTTGTTTTTGCGTAACTTTTTTTCTTCTGAAACCTACATTTCTGAAATCTGAGTTTGATAAATGCACCGCTTAAAGATACATTTGTGAAAAAGTTTAACTACACTTAGTTTACTTGTTGACTAATACCATTTATTTTTCGGGCGAACATCGCTCGGAAGTAAGCACCCTGTATACGTGACGCCAAAAATACAGCGCTGGAGCCTCGCTATCTAGAAGGTGTTGGCTCGATCCTGGTCTACAGCGAAGGGAAAGGGTTGAGCAGTAAAAATTTTATGGGTTGAAGCTTGTCAGTTCTGCCGGTCCTTACTCGGAGACATTAAAGAGGCATTTTATGTCCCTCAATTGATAAGAGATTATCTTGCAAGCAAGCCTCACTGGCGGAACTAATTTTATGCTCTCTGTATAGATACACTACTTGCGATGTTAGAGAAATAAACGATTTGCCTATCCTCTTCGTTCAATAAAGAGGGTCCGTGCCTAATTTCAGGCCATGCGTTTTGTGTGTCCTCGTTGGCCTGTGTTGTGGGCTCTCCCGTCGACACTGAAAGTGGCAGGTGGCGCTTTTCACTTTTTGCATCGATAGCTGTTGTAGGCTCCCCCACCCCAACTCAAAATGATGTATACTTCTTCTCACCTCAGCATCAACTATTGTTGGGCGCGCATGATAAAAGCGCGAGTTCGTTGCTTTGGATGAAGCCTCGGCGGCTGCACGAGCCCTCGCGCAGCGAGTGATCATGCATAGTCTCCTTCATACTCACAAAGCCTAGCAGTTCGACGACGGAGCCACAGAGTGCCCGGTCGCAAATGTGGAGCGCGAGGATCTGGTAGCACAGAGCATCAAAGGGCCATTTCTCGGAAAACCTGGACGTCAGCACACAGCTTATGCGGCGGCGAGGACCCGAAACACACTTGTACGCTCGGGAGGGAGAAGTGTGTTTCGGCGTCTCGCCGCAGCGGGGCGCCAGTCACGTGGCTCTCCTCTCACCCGTTGTCTGCCGCTCCACCTTTTCCATTTCGGCGGCCGCTTCTCGTGGCGATCTGCCAGGCTTTGTCAGTATATATAGGAGGCTATGATATAAACTAAATGAACGTGTCACTCTCCGAGCAGTGGCGATGGGTTCCTCCGTATTAGGTGCATATATACGTAGGGATATACGAGAAATGTCGCAGATTTCGCTGTGACAGCCCTGTGAATTCAGACAGGGCTGCTCCATTTTGTTTTCTGTCACGGTAGCTGGTGGCTGGCAATTGCAGTTTTACACGAAGTTCACGCGCAGTAATTTAAATATCGCAATAAATCATAATTTTTTTAACGCTACCCCTAATCCAATATATTTATCCTTCCGTCCGTCCGCCGTTCGTGCAATTCCCGCAAAATTTAGCAGGGAAACTGAATAGGCGTTTAGGTCACGTGACGTCGATCGATGTCACATGACCTGACGTCACGTGACTTTAACACCAATTAAGTTTCCCCGCTAAATTTAGCGGAAAAATTCTCCGCTACATTTAGCGGAAAAATTTCCCCGCTAAATTTAGTGGAAAAAATTTTAGCGGAAAAAGTTCTACGCTAAATTTAGCGAAGAAAATTTCCCGCTAAATTTAGCAGAAAATTTTCCCGCTAAATTTAGCGGAGAAAATTTCCTGCTCGATTTAGCGGAAAAATTTCCCTGCTAAATTTAACGGGGAAATTTTTCCTCTGAATTTAGCGGGAAATGCAGCGAAAATTTCCCGCTAAATGGGAGGGTAGCAGGAGAGGAGGAGTGGAGGGGAGGATGGGGAAGAGGGCATATTCTCCCCTCTTCGTCAAGAGCTGCGTCCGAATTCGGCGTTACAGAGAGTTGTATACATCTTTCAGTTTTAAACGATAGCACCATAAATACTACTTTTTATGCTTTGAAGGACTTTAGAGAAAAAGGTTGCTGCCATTTCTTTGTTTGTAGCCTTGTCGATCAGTCGCTTCTGAATCGTTAGCTAACTCCTGCACAATTGAGGTTGAAGACAAACTTTCCAGTCTGCACGTTTTTTTAGAGAAAACAAAAATGTTACGGGATGCTCTTAGGTGTTTCTTCGTTGAAGAATAACGAATACTCCAAGGATTTCGTTTTCTGTTCGCACGAAAGAAAAGTGCCGTTTTTCACCATTACCGTGTGTCAAGTCAGTAATAGCGATGTTACCTGTTACTGGTTTTCCGCTCATCACCATTAAAGCGCTGAAATATTTTTTTTTGTAAAGCTTACACTTATCTCAAGGCCATGAGCATAAATTCAAATTATAGTAGCGCTAACCCATACCCTTATTCTACTCAAGACCCCACTAATAAAACTGCCAGTGAGCTATTGGGCACGAGATGAAATAGTCAAGCCGCCAGCGCCTCGTATCTTCTGCGGGGCAACAGACATCGATTACTCGCTCATTTATAACGTAGTTATAAATGAAGAAGTAATCGAAACAAGTAATCGTTTCTGCGGTGCTTCGCTACAGACTACGCCCAATTACGATAGCATTGCGTGTCTTTTATAAAGGTTGTATTCCACGAAATAAATTGCGACAACCCCACTAGGGGGTATTTTTATCTAATGAAGCTTGTTACATTGCGCCATCATCTTACGATAATAAAAGTAATTGTCTCGTATGTATGTTTATACAGCCGGAAGTTAGTCAGCCTTAATGGGCGTCTGGTGCCTCAGCTGTAGATGAGAAATTTAGCCAGTGCAGTACAACTGCTAGCCTGGAGTCTTTAACGTGCGCCACTCAGTAGTGATACACGACCGCACGCCGATATGAACGCTTTTGCACACGCGCCAGATTACAGCCGCCATTGCTGACCTTCTCTCGCTTTACCCGGATGCCCAGTCAGTGAAGCGGGCGTTCTACCGAGCCACCTACAAGGTCAATGCTGGGGAGAAGGACGCAGCAGAATCTAAAATGGCAATAACCTGTCCTGCTGCGGTAATCATGAAGTAAAGTAAGCGTAATAAGAGGAAACAAAAAATTCGCCGAAGACACTCATGACTTGTTACTTGTAGGAATGCGAAAGCACTCTGCACGCAGCGCATTGCTACAAGCAGCGCGCCCCGTCTTTCTTTTTCACACGGCGCTCGCGGCGGTGACATCACGCTCCCCCAATGCGCATGCGCGGCGCCCCCGCCAGCTCCACGGCTGCCGTGACGAAGCATCTGCGTTGCTGTGCTTTTCTTTGTGTTTTATTTCTGAGGCGCGTCCGTTTCGACCTTGAGCGGCGCGTGCTTGATGAACTATTTTTATGACCATCTTTCGGGCACAACGCCGACGCCTTTTCGCGTGATGGGACAAGTATAAGGCTTTCGCCTTAAAACTGAAGGTCGGTTATGGCGGCGCCTATGCACAGCTCCTGCAAAGCGTCTGTACGATGCTCGTCCAAATCGAAACGGAAAGGGGTGTGGGGATTGAGCCCAGGATCCCCGAGGTTATGCAGCGTGAGCATTCGCTACACGCGTGCTCCGAGCTGAGGTGCGCTAACCCCCTGTGCCACTGATTCCCCCTTATCCTCTTGCGAGGCATTAGGAAGACCACGGCACATCCCCAGTGAGCACCTCGTCTCGTGAACCGCGCATGCGCGTGGTAAGGAGAGGAGGACGGCACATAATAACTATCGCTTCGAAACATCTCACTCACTCTTTCCGCGGCGGTTGAACGTGGGGCTCAAAACCTTGGGGGGTTTTGGGGACGCTCGCGTATTCGAAGCCAAACGGCGCGGGTGGCGTTCGACATTACATCGCAAACGCGCTTTGTGGTTTTTAGTTGCTCCCTCTCTTACATCTAGGCTCTCTACGGAAAAGGAGCTGGACAGACACTGAAATACATTATTCCGAACAGAAGACCACTATTTTAGACTTTCTTGCACTCTGTAGAACTGTTTTGGTGCACCCGGGAATGTATACAAAGAACAAAAAAAAAAAGACACGATCCAGAATATTGCATAGACATGATCTACATTACGATATAAATATTTGAAACCAGCAAACAAGCCCCCGCTGCAAGATGCAGCCTGATTTTGCTTTATCATCTTTTCGCTCGAATTAAATTTGCCATATAATTAACATCTCGCATTTTGTGTTGTTGAGAAGGGAGCGAGATCTTTTTTTTTTTCCAGAATGGATCGAACGAGTTTTTTTTTTTTCTCGGCATCTATTATACTTTGGAGGCAATATCACGGGAACTACTAAATCAGTATTGTGTACTCCCAAATTACCTCTAGATGTCATCGGAATTTTGAATCCGGGAGTCTCTTTCTGCATTCATCTTACGACGTCACCAAGGAATGAAGTTCAATGTAACCCTGATATTTCATCTGTCAGTTAGGCGCGCCGACAGCGCCTTGAAGTATTCAATTTACAGGAATAATCGACCACCTAAGTTCGAGAAATCATTTGCAATGTTTTGCAGAATTGAGAAGGGGCGATGTATGTTGAGATACAAAACGTACCAGATGAAACTCGGTCTTTACCCTCTGTGTAGGGGTCAACGATTCCACGATAACAGTAACAAAATACGTCGGCCCTAATTGTAAAGCGATACCACCGATAGACCCGAAAATGTATTTTGATGCATAAATACAAAATACAGCTAAAAATCTGTATCGCGACACAGAAATACAAATACTTAATGTGTTTCTGAAACACTATCGCGATACATATGTACCGCAATTCTGCCGAACCCTGCTTCTTACAACATCGAAATTTTGCAAGAACTACTTCGGGCAGCGCATAAAGAATGCAAAAACTACTTTTTTTTCTTGTTGTGAAAACGAGTGTAGGAGGCGTTGAAACGGGTGATATAGTCCCATATAGCTTAAAGGGACACCGACAAGGTATTTGTGCTCGCAGAGGTTTCTATTTGAACGCGACCCATAAGAGCCCAACTACCCAGAACACAATTTCCGGTTCGAAAGTCGTTTTATTTCCGCCCGAAAACAGCCGGCCGAGAATCGGCCGATTTCAGTCGCGCTCACTCTCTTTTTTATGGTCTCGTGGCGTTTAAACTATGAGTGCCAAATATGTTCAAAGTCGTGTGTCGCCTAAGATACACATTCAATATTAAAAACAGAAAAGAATGAGAACCCCATTTTTGTGGCCTCCAAAAGCTGCAAATACGTTAATAAAAAAAAGGGTTGCACATATCACAGGAAGTATACATGTAGGTACGCGTAATTATAAATATTGCGACGTTCCGCGGGCTGGACGACCCGATGACGGTGCACGACGAACGAACACTGCAACGGACGTGGTGCCGCCACTTTGAAACTGTCGTTCGTGGTACTGACCAATTGGTCTTCAAGCGCAGAATATCGAGCGGAAAAGATATAAGTGCAAAACAATCAATCGCACGACCAACGGCGCACGCAACTTCGTCGTCTGCTTCACACGCCAGAGAAACGAGAAAAAAAGAAAAACGCGGTCGGATGTAGCCACGCGACTTCCGGCCATGAGCCTCCGTGCTCGTGTTTCGGCTTCGGTTTCAAGCAGTTGATTTTTTTTTTGCTTTACTAAAAATGCATTTGACTCTGTAGTAAAATATTGATAGGGTAGTCTCCTGAGACCATATTAAATCGCCCAACAAAAAATTAAATTTTTTTTTATTTTCGTTTTGGCGGGAATTAGTTTTTGTTTAAGGAAACGGAGGGAGTGTTGAGTTCCGAGCACCCTATTATTGCATCGCAGCTAGTGCGACTGCGGCATTATGCGGTAAGAATGTCAAAGAACGTAACACGAAGCAGGAATGTGTGAACAGAAGAAGCGACGCCCCGTGTTTCTCAGGGCGTCCACGGCCATAGCAATCCAATGGGGAGGGCACAGTCTCTTTCTACACAACTCCATGAAGAAGCGATCTTCCCTACTCATCGCCGCTTCAGAGTCTTTGATCAGCTTTGTGGATGCAGCCGACTCTCGTCGAACCGACGGTTCAAAGAGAGAAGGCCATGTATGTCACTGACGGCTCAAACAATGCGGGGCACGACTTCATGTGGTCACGTGTCTTGATTTGATTTCGTTATCTGACGTTCTTATCGACTGATATGCCACATTCTAATTTGTTGTGGAGCGATAGGGTGCTCCGAAAAAAGTCCGCGGCCATCGCCTGTCCGCCATGGGTTTATCACGCGCTCTAAGCGTGTATTGGACACGAAGCCTGCGTCATCGTTCGGCGTGAGCTCGGCTCAGCTCGGTATTGAATACGAGCGCTGACGTCAGCGTTCGGCGATGACTCGGATCCAATCACACGCTCCGTGTCCAAGCAAGGGCGACCGCCAATGTTCCTCACTAGACTTTGGGAGAGGGTTTATTGCATTAATGCTGCCGTGTACCAAACGGAGACTACGTCATTGGCCGGTGAAATCCACTCCAAGGACGGCCTTCAGTGGAGTTTTTCGACCACGACCACTTCAGGAAATTGGTTGGCAAGAGCGGTGCGTCGCGCGCATATCTCCGTCTTGCAACGCAGTAAAAGTTCTTGCGCTCATTTTAACCGAAACACTTATTCCCTCTCCCTCCGTTTTCGTTCCTCTAACCGTTCCGGGAAGTAATTTCCAACGCTCCTTTCTCAATTGGTGAGTATAGAACTTCACGCTGGCCGCACCTTATTTTAGGAGAAGGCTTCCTCCCACTGTGAAAAGCGGCTGTGAGCCCAGAAACGTTGCCGGTAGTGAAGATCTTCGAACACATACTTTCCCGCATGCTGCAAACTACAATGTGAAAAAAGCCCGTGCGTTTACTTTCCCGCACTACACTCGGAGAGCCAATCACCGCAAATTACGGAGGCAGCTCAGCGAATGAAGATGCCGAAACATATGTTTAGACCAAAAAACGCAGTCTGAGTTGTGGCATTAAGCAATGCAAGCGTGGCGTTTTGCATTGCTCAATGTACCTCTAATCGATTACTTTTTGGGGTGATTTTATAATTAGGTGATTGCTTTTATTATAAATCAATCAAGAGGGTAATCTGATTACTTTTGAATGTGCTCAAATAATTGTAGCCGTTCCCATTTTTTCCTCCTCTTCGCAATGGCGCCTTTTGTTTCTTCAAGTTTACTACGAAGGCATCCACGAACCAAGTCTCCGACAGGTGAACGGTGTACCGAAATTGGTGTATTGAGGAGATGAGTACTTTGCAATTCCGCCAGTCTACTTCAATAATGAACAGTACAAAGGGCCCTTTTTTGAACCGGCAGACAAATCTGTCGATTTGAGTATCTGAAGTATTAATCGTCAATATAACGTGTTTTTTTTCCAAGTAACAATCAATTACTGTTCTTAACAAGTAATCGAGTAATGTAAGAGAGTACTTTTTAACCATGAGTAATTCTAATTGTAATAAAATACGTTTTAACCGAGAGTAATTGTAATAGTAATAGAGTACGTTTTAACCAAAAGTTCGAAGCGAATTCGAAGCCAATACTGGTTTTGGCCGAATATTTTCGATTCGAATATCGAATTGTTTTTCCACGCCTTTCACTACCATTGCGTAATGCTTAGACGAAAACCCAGCTAAACTTGTGAAGGTTGTTCCACTTGTTCAGATATAAGCTAAGTTTAACTATATTTTTGAACTGTGTCTTCATAAGGTCTGATGTCTTGGGATGGCAAGTAAACGACGGATTTGACATAAAATGAATCCCATGGAGATGGCCAACTATACCCAATTGAGTTAATTTACAAATTTTGCTATATAAAACATTCCTTCTTTAATTTCGAGTTTAAAAAGAAATAATTGCGCATGTTGAGTGCAGGTTGTAAGGGCATGTCTGCCTAACATAGTATAATCTTGCATAACAGTCAGTTTAATTTTGGAACTTTTACTCCAATGTAGATATGCAGATTCACAAAGTTTTCATTTATTCCCAAATACAGCCGGCACGCGTGCAGCATCCCGCTTTGAATGTATGCATTTCTCCCAAGCACGCAATTTCGATATTCATACTTTTCCAAGTGTGTATCGTGGCGGGTTATCCTGTTGAGTGCGCTTCTTACCGAGCACCGATGTAATGCAGAAAAGCAACACCCGCGGAGCTCGCTTCCGCGGGTATTGCTTCTCCGCTGTGCACTCGTGCTCGGAAAGAAGCACACTCAACGGTGCATACCCACCGCAATCAACACTTCGAAAAACGCGAATAGTGCAGTTCTTCTCGAAGCGAATATCGAATAGTCTATTATTTGAAACCACTATTCAAAATTTCGAATATTCTCACAACCCTACTTCTTTTAGTAACGTGTACAACACTGGTCTTTGAACTGTAGTGACTGGGAGCGTACCAAACGCAGGGCCCAACCGGGTAGTGAGCATGTTATAAAATTGGCTGCAGAAATCACTATTGTTGGTTGTCTACGAATTGCGATAGCATTCGTCTAGGACAACCTCAAAGGCGACGTCTAAAACTACGTCGAGGATGACGTCCTAGAGGGACGACATCGAAGACGACGTCTCGGATGACCTCTAGGACAACCTCTAAGGCATTCTCATAGGACGACATCTAGGACGACGTCGAAAGACGACGTCAACGTCGTCAGGTCCTTCGAAAAGGGTACGAATCGTGAAAAAGCGCGAGAATATGAAAACTGAAATGGTCTACTGCGCATACCTGCTGCGCATTACGAGGTCAGAAAGTCCAAGAAAATATTGCTATCGCAATAATAGCTCCGCGGCTAATGAGATTGCTGGGTCACCGATAAGATTCCCAAAGACCGAATCACGAAGCTTATATAAAAAAGTCACATACCCTCTCCCTTCTTAAGCTTTCCGTGCTCACAGGGGTGCGAGAACAGTGGTTCGAATCGTCATTCATCGCTTTTCGCGGTTCTGAGGAAACGCAGGAGATACAGGCTCTTTCTCTCTCTGCAAGGGGTTGAAGCGGGCAGTGACCTGCTTTATTCGATTCCAAGCAGTTTTCGCACAGCCTCCGTTTCACAGTCCGCTGCAGCCGGCACTCTACAGTCCGGCGGAGCCAATCGAAGCGGTGCCAAAAGTTCATCGTCACGGCGTGGGTTTGCTATCACATGCTGAACCAATCACGCATAGAAAAAAGAAAGCGCAGGATCGGAAAGCGGTCACCGTACGTGATTGGTTTCGTCGGCGATAGCCAAAGCGCAAAGGCTACGAGCGCCGTGACGATGCGCTTTTGGCGCTGCTTGATTGGCCCCATCGGATCGTAGCGTTAACGCCGCGGCCGCGGACTTAAAGTCCGCGGCCATAAAGCCTTTAAGGCCGAGGAGTTTATGTTCGCGGCCTTAAAGACTTTAAGTCCGCGGCCTTAACATCTTAAAAGGGCCCCTGAAAAAAAAAAGTAAACAGTCTGGTTGGGACACGCGTGTGAAAAAATAAATTTTACTAAAAAGTAATTTTTAGAGCAATATTGACGGCGAGAGATGTATTTGAAATTCTGCGCGCAGTCCTTGACGTCACTGGTCATTCCGGAATGACCATCTCGGTCGGGAAGGCGAAGCCTCTTCTCCACGCGCCCGAAATGCCGAGCGAGAAAACAAGTGGAAAGGAGGTGAGTGCCGACTCAATCGCGTCTCGCGCCATCAATATTGCTGTAATTTTCTTTTTTCGCGTAAAATTTATTTTTTTGTACACGCGTATTCCAATCAAGCTGTTTATTTTCAATAGATAAGGGTGGCCAGAGTGGCACGGGGTTAGAGACGCAGTCAACACTACAACAGAGAGCCGCAGGAAGGAAAGAGAAAGGGGGGGGGATACTTTTAACAAGGAACGACAAGGAGAGTACAGTCCTCTTCAAAGGATGCATGTATAATTGTCGATTACAACAACAAACACCAGGCAGCAGAACGTTTCTTCAACTGTTCAGCAAAAATGAACGCATGGTTCGCTAGCCACCCACCGCCCCTGATGCCCGTTATGCGTATTCGGTTCGATATTCTTTCTAGAACAATTCCGAGGAAACAGGATCGCTGGACACATCTACGTGTCAAAAAGCGGTCCAACTATATGTACGTAGCGTAGTATAAGGATGCCAAATACTATGAGCTTTTTTTTAAAAAAAATATTCTAGAACTCCTTTCTTTTTTTGGTTTTGGTTACACGGGAGGTGAAGGGGGGCACGCTTACCAGGGAGCCGCGAACCGCCTAAACCCGCGAAGAGCCACACGCGGCTCGCGAGCCGCAGGTTGCCCACCCCGGGTGTATATACACAAATAAAGCGAGCCTACCACGTGGCAGCGAGCATGACGTAGGCACCTGAAATGTAATCGAGGCAGGAACGCCAATAGTCGACGCGCATGACGTCACCAGCCGGGAGTTTAAAATGCCATACTTGAGAGATTCCATCAGAAATATCGTCCTCTGAACTTTGCGGCACTATGAAACGGCGGAGTCGCGCGGTGGTGTCGCGTCAAAGTCGGCGATCGACGGAAGAGGGGAGCCCCGATCGCCTCGGGCGACATCGCTGTCCTGTCGGGACGTCGCCTGTCGCACGACTCGCGAGGTGTGAGTGAAATTCACGATCGTCACCGCTCCAAGCGGTAGTGTTGTCCGACAGCGCCACGACGTTGACGACAACATCCGAATTGGGGGGTAAAGGTAATTGTGTTGTGTGTACGTTTAGACAGTCGGAAGTTGGTCCGCCTCAAGGAGCGTCTTGATGCCTCAACTGCATGTAAGGAATTTAGCCGGTGGAGTACAGCCGCTAGGTTGGGGTCTTCTTACGTGTCCCACGCGGTAGTGATACACGAGCATACGACGTTACGAAGCTCGTCCAGACGGAAACGGGAAGGGGTGTGGATTGAACTTCAAATGTGGGGCGATTATTACGGGTTTGGAAGCAAGGACGCTTCAAGAGCTATAGATCTGCTCAATCTAGTCATCGTGAATGGCAAAAACTGTTCCCTTGAAAGAACCAAAAGACTGGACGATAAAAAAATTAAAAAAAGCTACAGAAAAAAAGGTTACAAGATTGACAAAACAAAAATAAAAAAAAGCAAGAACTGGCGAAACAGGAGCAGGAAGTTTCGCTCAAATTCTAGCGGAGGTGTAAATGTTGTAGGGTATACAGTCACAGACAGCTCAAGAAAGAGAGAGCATGGCGGGTACCGAACATCTCATTATCGACCAGAAGCCAGTCAGAGTACGGCATTGGACGTCAAGAACGCCCAAGAACCAATCAGGAAGCAAGAAGCGTGAATTAACATACTAATAAGCCACGCCCTGCGCTTTTTAAGCCGTCGGTGACGATAGGGAGCGCAAGTCACCGCCCGAAGAAAACGATGCAGACAATGCCATCCATCAAGATTTGTACGGTACTAATTACAAGTAATGAAATGACCTGTAATGGATTACTTTTTGGAGTAATTTTGTAACCATTTGAATACATTTATTAGAAACTAATCACAACAGTGATCGGATTACTTTCGGAAGTACTAAAATGTCTTGTAGCAGTTACTTTATTTTTCCCCTCCCTTTTGTAATGGCACCCTTGGTTCGTACAAGTTTCTTACTAAAGAATCGAACCAAGTCTTCGGCAGGAGGATGGTTTACCAAAACCAATGGATTAAGAAGACAAGTAATTCACACCTTGGTTATCTCGATCTAATATTGGACAGTATAAAAGACCCGTTTCGAACCGGCAGAAAACTCACTCCTTTTGAAAATCTGAAGTTAGCGGAGAAGGAAAGGTTACTTTTTCAAGTAATGCCGAATTACCTTTTGTCTCAAGTAATCCAGTATTCTTATTAAATATTTTTAAGCAAGGGTACTCGTAATTGTAATCGATTAGTTGTTTTAGTAAAGTGTAAAAAAAAACTTCATTCATCACCCGCACCAATTTGGGGGGGGGGGGGTGGAAGGGGGGGAGAGAAGAGAGAAGAGTACGGTAACGCACACACTCGCGACCTCTGGTTGTTCCTAAAGGCCCGTTCACACACATGCGTTCGGAGCGACCACTATGCTTACGAACGAATGCAACCGCTGCGACTTCAACGACAACTGTGCGCGACGTGTACACACACATAGAACCGCACGCAACAACACGAATCAACAGCCAATGAGAAACGAGCTTCAGCTCTTGTTCCTAGCCAATAGTAAGCAACCCAGCTACGCTTACAAACATGGCGACCGGTTTCGTGCTCGACGCGAGGTCCTCACCGGAGCTGCCGGAGGTTTCGGCTACGGCGCACAGTCACGATGATCTGCTGTGCGCCTACAATAGCTGTGTAAAGGCTGGTTCAGACATCTGAAACGAACCCGTTATCCACGACTGCGTCCGTTGTGACCGGAGCGACCACTCTGCGCCGCGCGTACACTCCTGCAACCACTGCAACAAGCGCAGCGGGTCGGCAGCACGGCCACCGCTTCTCCGCCGCCGTCTGCTGTTTCAGCGGTGCCTCTAAAAAGAAGGGGACGCGCTGCCACTCACTTGCGTAACAGAAAATAGACACACCGTCTTCTATGACCTCAAGCTTTATTTCTTTTTCAGGATACGCTTGCAGGGTAGTGCACTAAAAAGAAAAAAGATGCAGTACGCCGTCTTGCACGATCACGACTTTAATACACGACTTTGCCAACAGTACAAATCTCGCCACACGCCTTTTCTACGATTATAAAAAGACGGCGTAATCTTAGCAGCGATACAGCAACGTAGAAATATAATTTCGTGATCAGATATAGACATTGCGAGCGTTCAAGATTGCTAACACTAATCACCTCGGGTGATGAAAACACGTGAAAATTCGCATCCTTTATACGGTACGCACCAGTAATACCTTGAACTTGAGCACACGCATGGAATGCGCCAAAAAAGAAATCCGGGCGATGTTCGAGGACACAAATGCTAAGAAAGCACCACTGTAGTCGAAGTAAACAAACACGACGGCACGGGCGTTTCTGCTGTCTTGAGAGTGCCGCCACGAGATCGCCACGAGATCGCCGCACGAGGAGGTGGATCTTCCCTTCTAGTACGTGATGGGTTATCATAGCGACACACGACGAAAATTCACTGTCAAGGATAGCGCTTTTACGGGGAACAATGAGCTTCCACCACGCCGTCCACGCCGACGATCACCACCGACGCCATGTTTGCAAATAGAAAGAGCCGGCCCGCGACCGGCATGCAACGCGCGCGACCGAGCTCTCCTCGACCTGTGATTGGTTTGTCGCTCCCGTCGTTCCCGAACGTAACGAAAAAGTTCAGCCCGGCTCAACTCCTTGCGTTCTGAACGAACACGAACGAAACGACCGTTTGGCGCTTCGTTGCTATGGCAACTCGTCGTTCCAAGCGGTTGCATTCGTTCGTAAGCGTAGTGGTCGCTCCGAACGCAAGTGTGTGAACGGGCCTTTAAACAACCCGGTGTTGAGTTTCCTGTTTAGCTGCCATGAAAGCTGCAAGCAATGCGGAGAGCAAGCAGGGGCGGATTTAGAGGGGGGTCCGGATGTCCTGACCCCCTCTTGATTTCTGCATATGTATAATTTAGGGCGTCAAACGAGGGGGAGGGCGTTCCTAAACATATGGTACGCTGACCAACACCTGACCCCTTCCTCAGGAAATTCCTGCATCCGCTCCTGAGAGCAAGTCATTCAGTGCATCGTCCCTTACCGCTCATTCACACTGGAAGCGGATCCGCGTTCGGAAAGCGGTTGCGAACGCGGTTGTATAAAGATCCAGTACAATTGCTCCCGCATTCGATGACATCAAGTGCGCGTGCAGTTGTACTGGATCTTTATACAACCGCGTTCACAACCGCTTTGCGAACGCGGATCCGCTTCCAGTGTGAATGAGCGGTTAGAGAAATCAGACTAAGTTTCTCCCGAAATGAATCTGAGCATGAACCAAACTTTTGGGGTCTCGTAACTTCTGTCTGCAAATAGGTCACTTTTCTGTTATAGCCGATGATAAAAAATATTGTCTGAAACACGCTTTGTTAAATTGCGGTATTCAAAATTTGTGAATGTTTTTGTTTGTATTTTGAGTTGTGTGCCTTGTAGGCGGTCAAGGACTTGTCAAGCTGTGCCGTACAGCTTTTTTCCTTGATCGCCACCATCAACGTTCGATGGAAATAAACTCATTATTATTATTATTATTATTATTATTATTATTGTTGTTATTATTATTTACTCGATGCACAGGGGTTGCGGTAACATCAGAAGGACGCCGAGCTCTGATTGCTTTTTATTGAGAGGATAGTGGGTAAACAATGATGTCTTGAGCTTTACCCGCTATTACGGCAAAGCTGTATATGGCTAGAATTTTTCACGTGCTTAAAAAAAAAAACTAAACTTGCAGCGCCCTCTTTTTGTCGTCGTTCCAAGCGCTTGCGTGCCTATACTTCGTTTCAGCTTGTGTCCAGACGCAGCCGATGCTACGAGCGCGAGCGTGTGGCCCTGAACAGTGCTTGCATTGCACGAGCGCGTGTGCTTGGCAGGGACGCTGAAAGCCCGGAGCTCGCGCTTGTAGCATCACCTGCGTCTGGACCCAAGCTGAAACGAAGTATAGTTTCCTTCCACTCTCGAGGGTTGGCGGTCTCATCGTGCGTGTCTACTTTCCACCAGATGGCGGTCTCGTCGCGCGTGCCTAGTTTCCGCCGGCTCCTCGGGGCGGCGATAGCAGTCCATACGAATGTATATATATATATATATATATATATATATATATATATATATATATATATATATATATATATATATATATATATATATATATATATATATATATAAAAAACAGAAAGACAAGTTGCCGTTCTCCGTTTTCAATTTGACTTCTCTCGTCGTAATGGGGAGGCCACGTATAATCCGGACTCCCGAAGAGGAACGCGCCGACGAAGAGCAACGGCGGGAACGGCAACGAGAATGTCAGCGCCGGCGGCGGGTGGCAAACACCACTGGTTAATATCGTGCATAAATGTGTACGTACCTTTGTTCAAAATCATATGTCACGTCTGTGTCATGTGCTCAGCAGCTTCGCTGGTGATCCACCTTCACTGAGTGGAATGGCTCAAGATTTTTTATTTCAATCAGCTTATAAGAGCTCGCCGTTCTGACATCACAGCGTGTAAGAAGCAGACGAACTTGGGCTTCGCATAATGGCCTCCAAATGTTTGGTGGTTGAATGGATAAATGCCTTTATTGGGTGGCTTTGCTCCTACGTAGACCTGTAAGTTACGTGAAAGGAAGAGAAGAGAGGTGCCTCGTTCTTGACTCCCCGGTATAGACCTGGAGCGAGTTCAAGACGGCCCCGCAGAAGGTTTAAATTATACCCGGTTTTTCTGCGAAGACTTTTAGGAAATTCCTGACAAAATGGCGTCTGAGAAAAAAAGGAACTCTTTTCGGGAACCAACTGCCAGACACGGCGGAAGTCGGAGCATGCAGTCCTTTCAGCTGCCATCAGGATAGCGCTTCTATGAGGTAAGACGCCGTTCGTCCGCGTGTTCCGAACAAGTTGGACGAGTAGTGTGTGCGTATACGTTGGAATTAGACAGAAATCAGAATTTATTGTCGCGTTCGTCCGCAACGCTTATACACGTCGTTGCGCATTGCGCTCGTAGATTCAATGCAGGAATACCTGCAGTGTGTCCACTTTCCCGCAGCGGACTTTGAGAATGGACCGCTCCGATCTGCGGTGGGCATTCGACGAATGGGAGCGGCCGAAAATAGGGAGTTTTAGGGAAACCGTTTTTGCACATCCGGTACGTTACGAGGGGTCTCCGGTACGAACTGCGCGTCTGCGAGTCTTTTGTAGTACAGCGCATGCGCAGTTCGTACCGGATGGCCCATCGTACCGTTTCGGATGTGCAAACACGGTTCCCTGAAACTTTCTAGTGTCTGCAGACTTTCTCCTGTATGACGTATTCGAAGTGTATCCGCAGATCAAGCCCGCCTATGTGTATCGTGATCGTGACACGTGTTCCAGCGCGAGCCTATAGTGTGCAGTATTCTCGTCGACGAATCAAACTACAGGTATAACCGCCGTGGCAAATTTGCAAAATTAAGATTCATACTTGCTAAAAAAAATAATAATAAACGCATACAAGTCGTCTTGTTGTGTAAAACAAACCGAAAGCAATTTTTGAGGAAAAAAAGTCCTCGACTTACACCGGAAATTACGGTAGACCCCAAACTGAAAATATGTGACGTGAGACTTAGCTTGGCGTAAGAGTGCGAAACCTGCTTCCCAATGTCACAACGCAGATTTTCTCCTTAGGTGACATTTTTGATCGACAGGTGGATTGCACAAGCATATCTAGGGAATTCATCACCTTATCTATAGTCCGTTGCAACCTATGAACGAAGGGCGAGTAAGACGGTCTGGGGAGAAGCAGGCGGAACGCTGAAGAAGAGGCTGAAACCTTCCCTCTCTTTAGCGTCATGTCTGATAACTCCTCCCCGGCAGGTCGACTTCGCCCTTCGTTCTTAGATTGCAACGGACTATAGTCGCGACGTATCACTCAGTGCGCCTGGTCCTTGACAGTCTCTTAACCCGTGCATCTCTTGCGTACAGGTATAGACACGACCGAGGCTTTTGTTGATTTCTTGATAGCAATGAATGCAAGCTTTTCTGGTCACTAAATACTTAACATTCGTTGAGCCGTGCTCTATAATCAGAAACAACACAAGCTGCGCTTGTTGTCTTTAAGCAAAATGGAGACACCGACAATTATATTGAATAAAAATACACTAATTAAGTGCACGCTTCGTTTAACCTTCTGGTCATCTAGTCACTGCATTCACGCAGTCTCACCCAGCACTAACGACGGAACACGAATCACTCACCACCTGTTGGGGCAGCTTGAAATTTGAATTGGTTGGTTTTTATTTCCACGTTCAACGAACACGTGTCAAAATTCGCGAATATAGTATACGGTATCCAAAACTGTATGTTCACGGGCACTGCATCCCCAGCGAGTGCACTGAATGCTTCCCCCAGTAAGTTCGGACAAGTTTTAGCTTTAAGTGTACGGAGAGAGACTGTGGGAGAGGAGGATGCATGGGAGCATGCGGTGACGCCAGATCGTCGAGCTCTGATTGGAAGGATTAGGGGTAGGCGCAAAGGCTAGCCTCCCTCCAAACGTTACGTCAGAGATCGGCGCTTTGATGCCACCGCACGCTGTTGCCTCCTTCCTTTCCTTTAGTCTCTCGTCCGTATATTATATGGAGCTTTCCTCAAAAAGTGAGAGCAAAATTGCAGCGCCTCTTTCTCAAACTTTTTTGGCGGAAAAAGCCGAGTCCTTAGGCACGGTAAAATCTTTATGGTTGAAGCATAAAGAAAGAGAATATTATGGTGTTTAAATATGTAATATTCTGGAAGCTTATCGAAATGTTGTTATTTCAGGCAGTCTAAGAAAATATGAAGGGACACTAAACTCGAATGAACACTACATGTGGATGTGAACAGACACTTCAGTTGATCATTAGAGAAACTCCTCAAAGTAAAACAAAAATTAATGTTAGTCACGTAGTACAGAGTTCAATCATGCAAATAATTGAGCTAGCATTGAACCGAACGTTGGTGTTAACACAACAAAAAAACTAAATCGATGACTAGACCCCACAGAGAAACAGTGGGGTCACTCATTGCTCGGCAATTACTCTGACAAGTAATTATTCCTCAGTGGAAATTGGACACCTTCCATTGAAAACAAATTTTGTATTGCTGCATTCAGTGATTCCTCACTCATACGACTCAGAACCCTCAAATATCCATTCGGTTCTTAGTGCAGTCTATCTCACATTAATTTATTAAGAAGGATCTTAAGAATTACAGATGTAAGCATCAGACTACAAATAACAACGAACAACCAAAATCATTGTTACATGAGCCAAGATGGAAGGAGCTGATACATTTCATAGCATATTTAATTATGTGGTATAATTTAACCTAGTGTGAAACCATATTCAACAAAAAACAAAGTGATGCCTTTGCTGGAACGAACTTAGGACCTCTTCATGGGGATTACCTGTTGAACTAGCACTTTGAATTCAATGCTGGATGTGTTAAGCCCGAAAAAACCATTGTTTTTGTTAATTTGATTTGGATCAGTCGAAGTTCTAAAGTTCAGAATTTCCACTGCTTTGTTCGCGATGAGTATGACACAGCAGGCTACATTTTAGGTGGCAGTATATGATTTAGTCAGGCTGATTATACACATGTCGAAAGCCGAAAGAAGCACAACAACAAAATTACGACGTGCTCAAGTTTTCTATGATTACATCGTCTCACACTTTTAGGATGCGTAACTTTAACAAACTCACTCGCCATTTTACCCTTCGCGAAACACTTATACTTTTGTTCGTCACGACTGCATGCATCATCTTTCGACACTCGTACGCTAGAAATGACGAGCGGAGAAGTGACAATACCTACGCGAGGCTTGCACTTCAGAATGCGCGCTTGCCCGTTGCTGTCAACAGGTAGGAATTAATCGCATGCCGTAATTTAACATGAGACAGCAGGAAGAAAACATGAGACAGCGGGAAGAATCTTTTCGCCAGCTCCGCTTAGCTTAGTTATCAATCGCATACTCGTTCTTGACGATTATTTCCTTGTCTTCAGACTATTATCTAGACATTCTATACACAGAGCAGCTTCACCTCGTATTGTGAGATAGAGACTATTGTTAGTTTTCTACAGTATTTATTACAGTGACCGCTCGGAACGCAGACCAGATTCGCATAGTCCAAGCAGAGCACCGATTTGCCTGAGGACGATAGTGATAGCGATGAATTGGATGAAGCTGCCCTGGTGATATGGAGGAATTAGTTCTTTCGTAACTGTATATAGAGCTCAGATGGTTAATTTTAATGTCACTTTGTGCAAAACGCTGAAGAATTGTAGATTTTAATATTATACTCTGGATGTTATATGGTTGCATTACGGGAGTAACTACAAAACCTAGATGGGACTTCACTAGTCAGAATGTGAGGCTGCATGCTCGCAAGCACCATAACAATAAATTGAGCAAAAAAAAAAGAACTTTCGTTTAATTTTAAAGTTGACTGGACTTCAAGGTCATTGATAAGGAGGGTCTCAACTTATAATTAATATATTAATATTTAATACGAAATTCATTTGGAAATGTTTACCGTTAACGTGGAAGAAGCCATAGAATAAGTCAGCTTAGATGAGTTTGAGCTAATCTCGTGTTGCCAGATCAGAGCGCAGAAGCTGCCGTGAAGTCATCTTCACGGCGCGACGTCGCGGATAGGAGAAGGTCTGGGTCGCCCATCGGAAGGAAGGCATTGACCGTCAACAGAGTCCGGCTTCCGAAATGCGCCCCGGCGGAGCCCGACACCGGAAATGTCCGTTGCGTCCGCTGACCAATGGGAGAACCCTCACCTGCTCAAACGATCCAATCGGAGCGCTGGCTGGCGTTCAAGCGAGGGGGGCCCGGAAGGGGAGAGGGGGCGCCAGGTACGCCGGCTTTTTATAAAAAGACAGCGCGCGCTCTGCGGTAAAAGCAGACGGCACCGGAATCGAGCCGCGGTGTCGTACTTCTGCTTTCCTCGGTTTCTTTTTCTCTATCACGCGGAAGTGCTCCGCCGGTTTCGGTTTCGGTTTCGTTAGTGGAGCGACGGTTCTTTCCGTTTTTCTTAGACTCGGGGAAGGGTGAAATCAAAGTTGCAGGAAAGGGGCTTATTTATTTCCCACGTACCGTTCCTTCAAGCACTATCGGCTGTGTTCTGTTACATGTGAGTGCCGTCTGTGTTCACCTGAATGTGTGGGACATCTAAGACTGCTCGCAAGTTGGTCGTCTGCGCGCCTTGAGCCTCTTTGGGAAGGGCTCTTGTCCCTTTTCTTCGCCGGCAGTGACGCGCAGAACCACTTCATCGTCGTCACAAACCAAAAAAGGTTAGTGCACGTGTTCGAGTCACTTATCCACGGGCAGGATGCCTTGATGATCCCCTGGTGACGTCAGGCAGAATGCTCCGTTTTCTCTTTTGAATAAGAGCACGAGAATGTACGCCACTCGGCTGGAGCACCGGATGCTCCAGCCGGATAGAGATGCTCTGCAACAGACCTTCCGATTTTCTTTCTTTTGATTACGTTTACTTCACTTCGGCATTATCACAGCAGGGCAGGTTATTGCAATTTTAGATTCTATACTGTGACCTCCCCCCCCCCCCTTTCTCAGCATTGGCCTTTGTGGAGGCTCGTCAGCGCATGCTTCGATGTCTTGGCATCTGGGTAAGACACGAGAAGGTCAGCAATGGCCGCTGTAATCTGGCATGTGTGCGAAAGCGTCTGCAGTTGTTAAGGCGCTGTAGCAACTTCAAAGCACGTAGAGAAAGCTGCTGCTGTCGGTTCGGAAACCGAGGGGCTTAAACAAATATGGCTCTGGAACATAAGCTCATAACGTCTCGAGGTCGTTCAGGGACCTTGCCTTTTTTTTTTTCTTTTCGAATTTCTCATCCGCAAAAGACGGAAATGTTTTGGTCATATTGCAGTCCGTTAGAGGAGGAACTACATTAACTTAATGAGGTTAGCGACAGGGAAGTGCATGGTAGCAAAATATTTGATGAGCTAAGTGCTATGTGACGCAATGCTATAAATACATCTTTATTATCTTAGTTTCTGTAGGCCTTGACCACGCCAAGCGTTCCTTGTTTTATAGTTTCGACCGAAAAAACGTGTAACGTAGAGAACTTCTTAATAATCCTGCCTAGTAACAAACTTATATGCAGGTTAAGAAGTGACGTCAGCATTTAAAGAAGGTATATAACAAAAGCCTAGCAGCTATATAGATGATGCGATGCTTGTTTAGCTTCTGACGGTGTTTTGACTCAAATTGCATGAACATCAAGTAAAATATAACTAGAATTAATCAAACCATTTCTTCGTGCATAGGGATATGTATAAGCATTTTTTTAATGTTAAGTAAGTATGAATATTTGTCGAATGTAATAGTATCTCAGTTGATCTCAATATTAACTGCATGCACGGGCCAAATATTAGGAAGTCAAGGTCGTTATTCAACGTGGTCAAGCCACTAATATCCAGAAAGTCGCGAGCATATGATGTTATTTAGGTTAGACATAGCATAAAATTTTGTCTGTGTATTTAAAACAAAACAGGGGCTCAACTAAATCTTACCGCGTGTGCAAACCGGTATATATGAGTAGTTTAAAGATTTCTTCTTTCTTACAGAGTAGTGGGTAAGCCAATGACTGTGGCCTGCAGTCACTGAGTCCCACCGTAGGTAGGCCACAGTGTGCTTTGCAGAAAAGGTCTTTTTAATGTATGTTCTCTATTTGCAGCTCTTACACGTAGTTCTAGCGCAGTGTCTAAACTTGACGTCCCACTCATAAAAAAAATCAAGTGCGTCGTCTTTCTCGCAAAGCACTTCGCAGAGCCAATCGCTGCAACAGACCCTTTTTAAAAGTCCGCGTCAACTCCTGTCCGCCATTGCTTGATCGCATTCTTTGGCCACGTATTGGACGCAAGTACTGCGTCATCGTTCGGCGTGAACTCGGCTCAGCTCCTATTGGACATGAGTGCTGACGTCAGCGTTCGGCGAAGACTCGGATACAATCACGTGCTTCATGTCCAAGCAATGGCGATCGCCATGTTGCTTGATGGACAGTGTGCATCTGAGCATGATGTTTGACGTGCTTGCGTCTTGCTCAGAGAGCGCAGGAAATTTCTTTTTCTTTAGGTCTAAACATACTTTTAGCCTCGTGATTTAACGAGCTCCTTCCACAGATTAAAGCGATTGGTGGTCGCTAGTGTTATGCGGGAAAGCTGCAGTGCTGCAGGTTCGAAGCTTTCTTTTTTCTTTTAAGTGTTTTTGGGTGGCTTTTTGCTGCGCGCTCTTTATCTAGATAACAGCTATCGGCCCTGTATGTTCTGTTTTGTCTTGGATATTATAAACCCCGACCTTTGTCACAATGTACCATGGAGTGCGTAAATTTGGTGTCTTTCAGATCTGTCTTTTGCATCGCGAAATACAGCCGGTATAAAGTGCACTATGTAATTGAGTCGAATGCCCAATCACGTTACTTTCAAGTTTTATTTATGATTTACGCGCGTCAGAGCCCGTTAAAGCTTTTGCTGCCGTTGAATGTATAAACCTGCTGCGTGTACTTGTGTGGTAAAACTTCACGTTAACGTTAACGATCGCGGTTAAAATGCAAACAGATTTTGGCTTCGCATTCCGGCTAACAATGTTGCGCGCTGTATTGCGAATCACTTTGATCGCTTTTTTCAAACTTTTGTTCCAGCTCATAAGGTTGTAATGGCTAGTCTGAATGCCCAGCGAATATTATCATCCTATGATGTGATGACGTAAACAGTATTTTGGGCCATATACAACGTATGTCATAAGACATCTTTCTCGTGTCAGAATAAACAAAACGTTAATATGTAAAGTTGCTGTATAATCATGAAAACGCAAAAGTGTGCACAAAAACAATATTTCCCTTGATATATATATTTTTTATTATTGGCGGTACCATTTGTATCATAACAAAAAATCTTAGTGAAAAATGCCATGATGAGAGAAGTCATCCTGTTGATATTTCAGGCAGGGTGACCTTGGGAAGTGCGTGTATCTGGCTCGAAATCCTTAGTATTTTTATTGGGAATTTTATTGATAATGGCAGATAACAGTCCTCGGTCTCCTTGTACTTTTCTACACTTAAACCGTATACGCCATCCAACTACCACGTGATCTCCCAACTTTAAGATATATTTGTTTTAGAAACACTAGTAAATTTTTATCCCAAAATTCATCCTCGTTTTTTTTTTCTCGATATATTATCAACATATAAAACAATTCCAGCTTTATTAACCTGTGTAATCTTACTTATCTTTATCTTTATTTTTGCCGTTTTATATAGTTGCTCTGGTAGAGAACTAATATTTTTATTATTTCAATGATAATAAGGCAGTAAGTTGTAGTACTCCAATTCTTGTCATTTTGTAATGAACCTACTAAAATGTATGTTCTATTAAATAAATTAACCAATAAACTTAGAACAAATATAAAATATGTTTTGCTGTTTTAGAAGGATGTCTAGTTCAATAAAGTATAAATATTACAAGGCACGTACCTAGAGAAGGTCAGGGCAATATTGCCGCCCGTAGGGACGAGAAAGCAAGGCTCGGTCACAGGCGTCTAAAAGCGGCGCCGTGACCGAGCGTTGCTTTTCGATTGTGTTGAGTGATTAGCGCCATTAAATCAGTTTGTTACGACTAAAAACTCAAAAATACGGTTCGTGAATGAAAGCAAATTTAACGAGCAGGTTGGTTCTTGAAAAAAAAAAACAGTAAAAAAATAGAGGAAAGATTTATTGCAGCTTCCTCGTTAGCTAGAATCCCTACATCGCTATGACTGCTTCGCCGCACAACACGCAAAGAACCAATCACAGTTGACGCACTAGAGAATCTCGAAGGTGAGCATTCACACTTTACAGATTGTCGGAATCATAGTAATATACGTTATATGAATGTGCAAACCAACACATGAATGTATAAGATTGTATATGGACGTAATACCTTATTTTCTACAAGTCTAGTATGTTCATTAAACAAGTAACATTAGAAATCTTCCCATTTTCAGTAGGGATTATCCATATGTTTTTTTCCATATTTCTAGAAGAGGGTGTTGAATTTGTGACCAAATTGTATTTCTTTTTTTTATATGTTATATATTAAAGAAAGCTAAAACACTTCTTAAAAAAACGAGTTAGAGGTGAGTTTTGGCGTATTTTTATCACGTGGATCTGAATATCACATTCGTCTTTGAAGATGTAACTAAATACGAGAAAACTCGACAAACCTCCGACCAGTCGTGACGTCATACTAGGATCTTTGGGTCGCCAAGCGCGTGTGGGCAGCGCGTGCAATTGCAAGCTTGCCAGGCATATTCCCCCGCACTTACACCAGTCGTGACATCTCTCTCTCTGACCTTTTTGAAAATAGCGAGAGTGCGCGTGCATAGCTTTGGCAGGCGCTGGAGATGCGCGAGAGCGGAGATTCCGAAAACTCCTTTTATGACGTTACGCCCGAGGGGCTTCAGAGGCACTTTGAAAATTTATTTCTGGAGCCTCCGCACACCAAATTAGTAAAAAGAAAAATCGATATTTGTGATCCTGCGAGATTCTTCTCTTCAAATACAAAACTCCTTCAGTTTCCCTTTAAGAAGATGGACATGCGAAGAGAGTTGATAAAGTTTGGCCAATCGAACCAACCTCGGCACGATCAATCACGTGGCGGCACATTTGAGATCACAGAACGAAATAACGAAAGCCTCAAGCCACTATATTAAAACAAAACAAGAAAACAAAACACTTAGCAAAACCTGGCACAGTTACAAAGTAAATACAACGCAAAGAAGAAAAAAAATCCGAAAGTAGGCTTGCTCCGGTTTGCCGTGATTGGGGCTGCATATATTGCTCCAGAGGCGCGCGTGTGAACTCCGAAACTGCGTGTTGCAGAGGTCACGCTAACGTGTCGGGAACACGCCCCCGACGAGGTCAGAGTCCAGACCACCCGAATTGTTCCGCGAAGACGCAAATAATCGTCGCCCCCCTCAGCATCCGTCAAATTAACGGCGAGCGCAGAACCGAACGCTTCTTCTCTTTCTCGCCTACTTGCCTCCAAGAAACAAAACAAACAGGGGAAAAAAAGGGGGAATGGAAAGTGAACTGAGGTTTGCCAGATTCGCCCCGTAGGTATACCCTCCTTCATTAGGAAGAGAAAGGGGTGAGCTGAGAGGATGAAACAAAAGAAAAAGTGAAAGAGAAGAAGTGAGAGGGGTGAGGCGAGCCGTGGATATAGCGTCACCCGTCCGTCAATCCGCCGTCCGGTAATTCTCGGACACGTGCGCGCGCGCGCGCTGCGTAGCGCCAGCGCGCGTTTATTCCGGTCGTTTGGGTCAGTCTTGCCGCCAAGTTTTCGCGATGGACTCTCTCCCTCTCTCTCTCTCTCTCTCGACGGACGCGGGAAGAGGGAGCGAAGAAGTTTAAAGATGAAATGACGGAGCGCCGACACACGCCGCCGGGCCGGGCGGATTCATTCTTTTGCGTCCGCTTTCTCTGGACACACACCACTTACGCTTCCCCGTCCTCTTCCTGCGTACACAACTCTTTTTTCCCACTCGTCATTTTTTTCTTTCGCCCAATGGGGCGTGCGTACTCGTCTTGGCTTGGATATTGCCTTTTTTTATTTCGGGGCTTTGTTCTTTTTGGTTTCTATATTGTGTCGCGCAACTATATACTTTTTTTTCGCCTCTATGTTTCTCGTTCTTGTCTTCAAAAAGCGGGAAAATAATGCATATTTCTTTTTTTACGGTTGCAGTGAATCCGGTTATGATGACAGCCTGCCGCGGGGCTGTAACGAAAAGCGACGGGGTGGTGTGGGTGTTACGTCTTCACTAAATATACTTGTTCTGACAGCGAACAGCGAGTACCCCACGTTGGGTGCCAGTTTCGGGGGATGGCGGTAACAAAATATGTTTTTTTAGTGAAACGAGTGATCTGCGTCAGTTTTTCTCACACTGACAAGTGAGCCGTTGTTGTTGAAACCCTCCTCTGTATTGCGGTGGCTGTGGAGGACGTAACACTTTCGATTCGATCAACTATTCCGCAGACCTTTTGTCATCGGGCAGTTCTACGATTGTTGCGGAATAGCAGTGATCTTTCCATCGCATGGTGTTCCCCTCGGATAGTGAAATCCAATCTAACAGAGGAGGGAAAAATATAGCATGCAACGTTTCTTTCTTTCTTTTTGTATCTTCAGCATTACGTCGATGCATGAGATGCTTCACGGAAAGTGCTTTTCACTGAGCCATCCAGAGGAAGCGGACCTTGATGTGATTCACTGACTTGCTTAGTACGTATTATGACCTCGACTTACCAAGCCAACAAAACATTACTTGTAAACGCACAAAACACACCTTGTATGCAATCTTTCTTGAGGTTTGACTGTCACCAACCTGCGTTATTAGATACAGTCCACAAGAAAACTCCGAAACACCGAAGTATGCTACGTCAAAGGGCAATATTTAGTGCTGGTCCCTACCGAAACAACCCAGTGTAACTTTTCGCTATCTGGATTATGGAACTGGAAATTAATCTGAATTCTATCTGGATATCAAGCTTTCAGAAATTATTCCTTCGTCTGCAATATAGATTTCAGGTTTCCAGAAACAATTCCAGTTATATTTCCAGTTCCATAGTCTAGTGGAGGAAAGGTATAAACCGACACGCTGTTTATAAACAAGCCTGCACTTGCTGGGCGCTGCGCGAGTGCAGAAACCAGATTCGCGCGAGGTGAAGCTTCTGCGCATGTGCCGTGGCGACAACAGCGCCACCGCAGAGGCGTGACGTCAGAGCCGCGTGTCGGTCTATACTGGACTTTTCGGTAGGGTCGGCACTATAGATCATTGGAGCCAATCATTGGAATCAATCAGAACCAATCATTGAAACCAATCAGGGGAGGGGGGCAAAGCACGGGAAGAGGGTACGGAGGGGAGGGTATGTCCCTCCTCCTCATCCGTACCCTCTTGTCCTCCCCTCCTCCTCCTCTCCTCTTCCCGTGCTTTGCCCTCCTCCCCTGTTCCTCCTCCTCCCCTCCTTGTGTCTACTTAACTACTAGACACATGGAGCATTGAACGGTAGTACCTTGTCGCACTGAATATGAGAGCCCTGCATATCCGCGGATTACCCAGGGATATCCGCAGTACACTGGCGGATTCGAATAAAAATGAATCAGATTTGGCGGATTGCGGATCGGATGCGCGGATACCAGGGGCTGCGGGTGCGGATAGGATGCGGATATCCACGGGTCCAGATCTACATTTTTTTTTTTCCGAGGCGGCCCATAAACGTATTTATTTATTTATTTATTTATTCTGCTTAATGTGCTCACAAACAGCTCGAGGCCTTATTAGTGTGCACGTATTACAAACAATAAAAGAACAGATACAAACAAACAAACAAGCAAGACGTGATTTAGAAGAGATAAAAGGAAATAAATAAAACTAAGGAGAACAACGGAGCACAGATGTTTGTCAAGCGGCCAATAATGCTCTTCTAAAATTTAAAAGGGGTGAAAACAATCCTAAATCACTCCTATCGCGATTATAAAGGAGCTGAAGGCGTGTCATCGGGGACTGCACACCAACTATGTAACCGCACAGTGTAGAGTGAATGGGTGAGTGATAATATGAAGTGCATCATCGAATGTATTGCAGGGGCAAACTACACTCTTAGATTAAAGGTGCCAATCGGGAAGAAAATCGTTATTTACGTCAATAAAGATTTGATTCTCACTACAGAGTTCTATCTCGCCAAAAATACTGACCCCAGAAAAAGCAAAGAATGCAGGAGTATCGGTCGTCCCGGAAATGCGTGTTCTTCTTTGGCGGAAAAAAAATTTTTAAGGAAAAACAAAAACTAAAACTAAAACGTACAAGCCACATGAAAGTCGAAGAAAACCTACAAGTGGCTTCTTCGCCTGCAAGTATATATTGAGGAGACTGAATTCGATTCTCTGGAGTGGTGGAACTTGCGCCAGCACGAGTTTCCGTAGCTCATTCTTGCAGCGCAGTTTGTGCATTCCACCCCAGCATCAAGTGCACCAACGAAGAGAGACTTCTCATTAGCGCGTATTAATTTAAGAAAGGCGAACCAGTCTGAATCCGTCCGTGTTAACGACAATCTGTTCCTTCTGTACACAACAACCTCGACAAGTAAAATGTTGCTGTGTGTGTGCGTTTTCTTTTCCTCGAGAGTTGGCACTGAGTTGTTCTTAAGTATATGGTTCCGAGCATGCAGTTGAGGGTTCGTGTTTAAAACTATGACCGATTGGAGGTGTTGCCGTTCTTAAATATTGCGATATTTTCCCAGTGGTGTACTCGCGCCTTACCACATATACACGAGTATTTTGCTGCTGCGAGTGAGCACCTTTCCTCTCCCACTTTTTTACTGTTTGGCCTAAAAAAGATGACACAATGTTATTAGTCCGTCCTTTGACAATTTTCATGTTTATAGAATATGCGCCTGTTTAAAGTGAGTCTTACAAGAAAAAAAATAAATATATATATTTCCTTCCTTTTGAGCACATATGCTGGACAGAGTGTCAGTGTCACGGACCCTCAAGAAGATGTAATAACTGCGATCATCTTTCGAGCGATGCGAAGTGTCTCGGGAAGGATGATTACACATTTTATAAATACGATAAACATAATCTGATAACATGACTTTCACCGTATTCTTACACGAAGAGTTCTTTTTAGAAGGGTAAGCAGACGGCTAATAAGATACCATCCAGATTTTTTTTTATTTTATTGATGCTTGAATTTATTGTGTAAAATGAATGCGCGGATTGAGAGTCGGATACGGTTGCGAATTTTCGCGGATGCGGTTCGGATACGGATACAAAGTCTGCAGATGCGAATCAGATGCGGATGATCAAACTGTTATCCGCGCAGGGCTCATTATATGTGGTACTGCAAATACTACAACATATATACCTATACTTTTAAACTTCCTTAAAAAATGAAGGACGTCTACAACTCCCTGTAATGCCGAATTAGAGCGCAGCTCTTGAGGAGGAGGAGGGAATGGTACGGAAGGGAGGGTATGCCCCTCCTCGTCCGTACCCTCCTCCTCTCCTCAAGAGCTGCGCTCTAATTCAGCATTACAGGGAGTCGTAAACGTCCTTCATTATTTTAAGGGGTTTAAAAGTATAGGTATATGATTTCAGTACCATATTCAGTGCGACAAGGCACGACCGTCCAATACACCATGTGTCTAGTTAGGTAGACACATGAGTATATCTAATCTATAATGCATCTAAATATATGTTTTAATTCTCTTCAGAAAGAAAGAAATTAGTAATGCTACGTGAGGAGCAGACCTTTATTTTACTAAGGTTCTTGATGTAAAAACGAGCATAACGTGCAAGAAACCCGTTACTCATAACACGTTACGTACAAGACGGAGTCCACGAGCCACAAAAGTATAAACGGCAGCATTTTCTGCGATTCGCGGAAACTTTTGGCGGACGTTATTGAGGGAAATCAGGGGGGCGGTTCCTTTGTCAGTACGGGTATTATGTAGTCGAGCTTCCCCGCGTCTCCTGCAAGCCACACGCGCACTGGAGGAAATTTCCCCGGCTCGTTGGGGCGATCTCTTCGACGACGCCGTCGAGATCGGACGTTTTCGACGGATTCCGGAGATCCGCGTTCGGTGCGGGAATGGTCAGTCACGACCGAGCATCGCCTTTTGTTTCGCCCGATTCTGGAATCGAGTGTCACAATACGCGACAGGGCGTGGAGTCCGAATTACCCTCTGACGTCACGTCCGGATACGGCCTACGTGCAGACCCAGTGTTGCGTACGTTCCGATGCAGCGTCTTCGTCGGTGCTTCGGGAAAGTCTCGACAAGGATTCTTCATAGACGATTGGCACCGAAGAGCGTGGGAGCCGCCACCTTGTGGATTTCGCACCCTCCGCAAAGTAAGGACGCTTCAAATCTTGCTACTGTTTTAGCTGGCACGTTCCAAATCAAAGCATCTGGTTAAATGAGTAGACATCACATTCTTGAGATCGCTCTACTTTAATCGAAAGGATGCGCATGACATCACTACTAAAGGAAAACAACGTATACACACCTTTCAAACTGCATACGTTGGCTCCGGTGTTGGTTTCTTTTTTTAGCGACCCAAACGAAACAAGTTTTTTTAATACCCAGGCGTTACTCTCTCCTGTACGCTAGGTATTATGTCTGAATTCAAAACAGCTATTATAATAATTGCCTGTTTTAAAGCGTACAGCCACTGATCTCTATGTCTATTTGCTGGATCGCGTATGCGCATTCCGCGAATGCGGCCACTGGAGGCCATCTTTTGGTAGAGTTATATTACCTCTAGCCAATGTAAAGCTGGCGCAGCCACTATCATCCATTCATGGCAGACAGCGTTGTGGCAGTTGTGGTCGCAGGCTGTCATAAAAATAGCCGTGGTTGATATTTCGTTCTTGATTGAAATTGTTCTACGAAACATATTAATGAAACCCGGCGTGAACGGTAGCCCGATCTTTGTGGACCCGGTGAAAGTTTCACGAAATCGCAGCACCGGGAAAAATCAGCACAGCACGCCTCGAAAGTCCCATCGAAAGAAGCATCGAAAGCAGACGCTGGTACGGCGTCTGCTTTCGATGCGGGCTGCGTTGCTTTCCCCCGATACTGCGCTTTCGTAGAACTTTCGCGAGGTCTTCAAACATGGGGCTACCGTTCACGCCGGGTTTCAAGAATCTGCTTCGTGGAACAACTTCAATTAAGCAAGAAATATCACCCACGGTACAGTGTACTAGATCCACGGCAGCCTGCCGCCATAGCGCTGTCCGCCATATTACTATGATGGCTAGAGATAATGTAACTCTACCAAAAAGATGGCCGACCGTGGCCGCATTCCCGTCTATAGGCGGAGCTGGTAAAACGCGATCCAGCAAATAGACATAGAGATCAGTGGGTACAGCCGTTAGCATCCATCCATCCATGCATCCATCCATCTGACAAAAATGGCAGCACACAGAAAGTGATAATTGGAATTGTGTAGAGGACGCGAAGTCGCTATGAGAGCTTAATATCGCGTTCTTTCTGCCCGATGGTTTCGGTGTCGATTTTTTGTGAGCCTAGATATCGAGATGACGTCAAAGCCACGAGAACGTAACTATGAGGCGATCACGTGAGAGTGAAAAACTGTAAGATTATGCAGGCTTCGCCTTCTGCTCTCGTTCTAGCACTTTGCATGGAACGCGCATGTATACCTTGTCGCAAAAGTTTCCTTATTCACGTGAATGCCGCCATGTTTCATTCATGCATGGTATGTGACGTCATCCCGAGGGTTCAGCTCCCAGCAATGAGAACCGACACCCCATGGTAGAAAGAACGCTATTATATATTTTCGACAGCGTCTTGGTGAATTCTATGCTCTAGTTTCAAAATCATTGATGCAACAAATGTACTATAGAGTAAAGAAAAATGAGAACACATATATGACGCTGGAGAAGGGGAACAAGGGGGACAAATGACAAACCCAAATCTCCAAACACAGCTAGGTGACTGTTGTGCGACCGAAAAAATCCGCCTGGTCCTGGTATCGAACCAGGGACCTCTCCATTTCCAGAGGAGCGCACTACCAACTGAACTAACCAGGAGTTAGACGTCAGCAGAGCAAATAGGTTTTATTGGCTGCCACCAGTTAAACACCAACAAGGTTGAACGACCTGCATTTTTAAGGTTATGATGGTAATGCAATTAATGCAGAGGTGCAAGCGAGCAGCACAAGAATGACGATAATAATCCCTTCTCTGGGAATTATTATCTTCATTCTTGTCAGCTCGCTTGCACCTTTGCATTAAATGCATTACCATCATAACCTTAAAAATGCAGGCCGTTCAACCTTGTTGGTGTTAACTGGTGGCAGCTAATAAAACCCGCTTGCTCTACTGACGTCTAACTCCTGGTTATCTCAGTTGCTAGCAGCGCTCCACTGGAAATGGAGAGGTCCCTGGTTCGATACCAGGACCATGCAGATATTTTCGGTCGCGCAACAGTCACCTAGCTGTGTTTGGAGATTTGTGTTTGCCCTTTGTCCCCCTTGTTCCCCTTCTCCAGGGATTACTATCGTCATTCTTGTCCAGCTCGCTTGCATCTTTGCATTAATTGCATTATCATTAAACACGTACTATATGCCGTCTAATCTATTTAAATGTTGGCCATAGATTTTTGTTTTGTTTTGTTTGTTCAGACTTCAGAACACTAAGTTATGGCTCCAGGTTTTCAATGCAGAATTGAAACCGTCAGATGCGTAATAATAATAAAAAAGAAAAAAACAGAAACAAAAGTTCGCTTCGAAGGGACACTTAGCTGTCGTTGCGAGAGCGGGTGGCGAGTCTAAACATGTGTGAAAAAAAAAATCACACAAAATGTCGAAACTTGAAAAAAAAAATAGTTCCGTCCATCTTTCAAACAAATCATGCAGGTTTTGTTTTTTATACATAAATCTTAGGTACGTTTTTTATTCAACCATGTTGGCAATTCATGTGCATTAAATACCCTTGTAATGAAAAAAAAAAGCGTGAACTAGTTTTCGCGATGTTCTGAATTTCGTGCCAACTTCAATCGCATAGCGCGAAGCAGAATTCGGATGTCAGAAGTTTAAGAACTGATATAGCCTATTATTTTTGACAGACTAGGAAATAATTAAATACCATTCGCGCAGGCGAACACAAACATTTAAAAGGTTAGTTACTAAATTTTAATATACTAGTTCCCTAATGTTTAACACATGCCCGAAAGGCTACTGCTGTCAGTAACGCTGCCGCCAAAGATTCATTTCACTTCAAGCGTTCTTTAAAAATTCTTTTTGTTTTTATAGAACAAAAAAAAACACAACTCATAAAGTTTGCCGTATTTACCACGCTGCCTTCACGCTCGTCGTAATACGGACGGGCAGGCCCGTGCGCGCGTGCGCGGAAGGCACACGACGAGTGAGATGTAAGCGACCTTGGCTGCCTCTCAGCGCCATGAGACGAACGGCACAAGACAGACAATGGCGGAAGCAAGTGGGGAGAAGAGCTACTTACACTCAAACAGCCGCCGAGAGACGAACCGACGGAAAAAAATAACTACGATTGCTCGTCGCAGAGCTGACCGATGAGGAAGTTCGTTACGCGTCTCCGTGTCGGCACACCGTTTATTTTCAGAGATATCGGTGTACGCTGCATCAATCCATGTCTCTTACGTCGTGCAACGGCGGTGGCATTGGGTGAGGAATGGAGCACTCGATGTGAAGAAAGCTTTACGGGCAATCACCTTTCCAACACTTGTCAAGCACCCGAAAAAATGCTGAGTCACTGGCCGTGGATGCATGCACGGAGTCTGATATCCCAAAAAGGAAGCTTCTTCGCGTGGTCAGGATGTTGGCATCCCCAACTTTCCTGGACATCAACGCCTTGCGCCCTCTCACGGCGCTTCTTTGCTAAATGCATTAAAATGAGATTTTCAACTGAATAACAAACATCACAATGATCCGCGGGAATATTCAAGATGATAGTCATCGAAATATGAGTAAGTAGTAGATAAACTTTCGGACGCGTATATTTTTGATTCCACGGCTCTATAATTTTTCTTGCATCGAATCCTATGGGCTTTATTCACAAAATTGTCAATATCTGTGGTTTTCTTTTACGAAATATCGTAATGTTTCCAAGGACTGTAACTGCCTGGGTATCACAGAACGCAACTAAATAAGAATTTTGACATTTAATTGAAACCTTTTTATCCCACGAATTGTCCCAGCTAGAATTCCATAGCGCGGCGAAGGTAGAGAAGAGACATATACCATGAAGTCCTGCTACAGCCATGCCTAAAGGTGGCGGTGAGCACAGTTATTGTAATCGTCTTTATAAAAACGCGCCGAACAAATAAAAAATACAAAGTTATTTTTTTATTATTGCAAAAATAAACTACGAAACGCTGAACGATGATTCTCCGTCCAAATTTAACGCTAGGGTCCGAACCAGATAGCAACGTTTCAGATTTAATTGTTATCTCAATCAAAAGTTACAGGTGATTTTCTGAACATTTTAATGGAAAATGGGGCCCGCTTTCGCTAGGGGCCGCCGTTCAGCTCCATGCATACGAAGGCTCCGTCAATCGCCATTTCCCCATTGAAAATTTTAAGAAATCACTTTGTTTGAAATAACGGTTAGTTCTGAAACTTTGGCACCCGGTTCGGACGGCTGGCGCTTCATTTGGATGGAGAATGAGCTTTCGGCGATGTGTAATTTATTTTTTCAGTAAAAAGAAACAACTCCTCCCCCCCCCCCCGCACACACACACGCACACACAGCTTTTTATTTTTATGGCCCGGGGGGGGGGGGAGCACTGTGCGCACTATTAGCACAATTTGCTATTAGTTTAACCGACTATGCCATACGTACAAAAAACCAACAATGCAAATGTCATGACGTAGCACTTTTGGCGCTCTTCTAAACAAAACGTCAGCGTAACTGACGTTTTGCTAAAAGGCCAATAAAACTAATGATGCCGCGAAATCATGTAGGTGGCGTTGTCGATCTTAAACTCGACTTAGTCTTGGTCACGCGACGGTTTTTATCAATAGAGAAACAGCGTTCTTTACACGCGATAAACTGCTCAAGTTGGCAGGACGGTATCGGCCTGATTGGCCGCGCCGCGTCGGAAACCTCTCCAACTTGCGTGTACGCCAGAAAGCCGTCGTGCTGTTGAGTCTACAAGGATGATTAAAATCGGCCTTCGATAGATCCGTCTTCGAATCCGACCTATAGCTGACTCATTACAAAATGTTGTTTGGTTCGAGCGGTGGCAACAATCGATCCGTAATTTTTGTTGTGCTTTTTATAATTGGACGTTCAGCTATATACCCTTGAGCTTGGCGTTAGCCTTTATCTATACTTCCGGTTAGAATTTGGCGTCTCAGGCAACATGTGTTCGGATTTTACTGCCTGCGCGCTCGTAATGTTACAGCGGTTTTGATCTTTATCAAAGACAAGTATAGGTTCGCGAAGAGTGCTTCGAACAAATGCGAAGCGCAGGTTCGTCTGCTTCTTTTCCGGGGGTCGTGGGGACGTCAGAACGACGCCGAGCTCTGATTGGATCTAACTGAAGGATAGTGGGTAGACCTTAAAGCAGCTTGCTTTGATGTCTACCCACTATCCTTCAATCAGAACCAATCAGAGCTCAGCGTTCTGACGTCACACAACCCCTGCAAAAGAAGCAGACGAACTTGCGCTCCGTATAGTACTGCGTCATTCGTGACCTTAAAAGGGAATATCCGATACCAGATGTACTTCGTTTAACCTTAAGGCTAGACGCGGCCGACGCTACGAGTTGACGGGACCAATCAGACTGTGTCAAAAACGCACCATCATGATGGTGTTCGTCGTGCTTGTGTGTACGCGTTCTATCATCGACGAACCAATGGCATAAACAGAAAAAGGCCTAGTGACTTGAGCTTTTGACGCTTCTTGATCGGTCCCATTAGCTAACAGCGTCGGCTGCGTGTGGACTTAAGCTGAAACCTAGTCCGGCTGGCTTGGAAACTGTAGGGACTAAGGCAATGACGCAGCGCTGTTCAATCGGAAACCCTGTATACGGAGCGCAAGTTCATCTGCTTCTTGCATAGGAGTGTCAGGGAGGTCAGAACGCCGAGCTCTGATTGGCTCTTACTGGAAGAATAGTGGGTAGACCTCAATACTAGCTGCCTTGACTCACAAAACGACTACAGTGGTGCATGTCACTTAAACGACCCAAACGCAAAAACGCCTGCCCATCTGAAAACTTGGTACAGACGCACTGCCCAGCAATGCTCTTCATGAACACACGAGTGATATTCCGCTGATTGCATTTCAATGATAACGTAGTTTAATAGAATAAGGGCCCCCTTTTACAGTATTAATATTGGAGCGCAACTTGACATTAGACAATTCTAAAAGGAAAGCCTCCCAAGCAGCCTGATCGAGGTACCCAAAGCTTCAGGGTTTCCTATACTAAAACTCTCCATTAAGGGAATGAAGGAATTCAAGTTGATGATCGTCATTAATTTTATGATGATGGTAATAATAATTCCGAAAATACTGGCGATAAAAATGAAACAACAATTATACTCATGGCGGTTTCGTCAACGATGATGGTGGTGTTAATATTTACGACGATGTAGCAAACAGGATTATGATCATGGTTGTGATTTTGATGATCTGGAGCCCAACGGCATTCTATGGTACGTGACTGGGTAACTTCCATCGACCATTTCCCTAACGCCAATCGCATTGAGGGATTTAAAAAGAAAAATGCTTCGGTCACCCCTGGCGTTTCCTTAGGCAAATTGGCTTAAAGGGATTGTCCGGTCAAATTTAGTATTCGAGAAACCAATTGAATATCATTGTTATTGCCTCGAGACGGATCGTACGTGCGATATCTGAATTTTGTATGCCCCTCTGCGTGGGTAATTGAATTTATGCTGCTCGAATCTCATTCTAGCGTAAACGCTGCTTTCGTTGGCAACATTGAAGCTCTGACGTCACAAAACACAAAGCGAGCATTTTTGTCTGCTTCAGCGTGCTTCGTTTTTCTTGTTGTGCTCGACTTCTTTCGTAGTTGGGTGAGATTTTTGTTGCGCGGTTGGGTGCCACAACCACCGGGCAGCACATGCGAGCCAAGACATGACGTTCCACACTTTTCCGCGAGACGTGCAGTGACGAGCGAAGTGGATCGTCGCCGTGCATAGGGCCTAGGTTCCCGTCAAGATCGAGATCCCGCTTATGCAGCAATCATCTCACAAAGAGAGCTACGAGCTGAGCTCTAAGCGGACAGAAGGCTCGTAAGCTGAGGTGTGATGCTGTGCCAACGATAATAAACTACGTCCATCCACTCCTCGCCCAAATCGGATTAATCAATTTGATTATGCAGCGAAACCGAAACCAACAGCAAGGCCACCTGGAAACGATACCAGAAGTTGTATTCAGCGGCGTCTCAAGAGGGAGGGAGGGAGGGGGGGGGGGTCGCGGCGGGCTATTGCCCCGGGTGCCGCTGACCCTCGCGACGCCACTGGTTGTATTTAGCATGCGTTCAGCCCGATTCTGTTTGACCCGCGTGTGAAAATGGAGCGTGACTACGATTCATCAAGCTCGTCCAAGTCAAGGGACGACATGCATTTGAACGATTCGCCGTTTGTTTTCGACCCGCGGACATCGCCTCTGAGGGAGCGATCCGCAGCCTCATCACCGATCCAGTGGATCCGCTGACGTGTACCCAGATGCCGCTTCGTGTACTTAGGTGCCGCTTCAGAGGAGAAATCTGCATCCTTTGCTTTGCAAGCGCCCCTAGTTCGGTCGGTGGCCGTCGCAGTTGTGTTTGCGCGAAACGGCATACGTTTGCTCGAAGCTTATGGCTGTCTGCGAGTAATTTCCGGCTAAAAGGCGTGATTTTTTTGCACATGCTTGGGAACTGCATTAAAGAACCGTATTTAAGTAGGGTACAGCCTAGGAGACTATATAATTCGAAACAAAATACAATACATTCATCGACCAACGCTTGTTATCCCGACCAGCCGACAAACCTTTGCGTTTTGTGACGTCACGCAGCACCTACGGATGTCAGCCATTGCCACTGGCGAAATTCGGGGTGCAGTTTCGTACATAGGCTCATGAAAGGTTTAATTAATAACGGGAGATCATATATCAAAATAAAAATGACCTTTCTCTACATGAAGGCTCCCTCGACGTAACGAGCGCAAGAACTTAAGTACTTCCGGTTTTGACCGGACAATCCCTTTAATTAGTTGAGCGTGCGTTACGCGGTAATGTTTGCGCGTTGGCATTCCTCATCATATGTGTCTGCGAATTAAGAAGGCCGAGCACTCTATATCTTAGAAGAAATTCGGTCGTTTTATTGCACGTACGCGGGCGCTTCGAAATTCCCAACTCACGCAAACACAGCGAGAGGATCTTACATCACGCCGTGGCGGTGGCGCTGCAATCGGTACGGCGCATGCGCAAATGCTTTAACTCGGGCTAATCTCTCTTCTGCACGCGCGCAGAGCCCGCACCTATAGTGTGGTCAAAAGTGAGCTTGGTATTGAACAACCCTTTGGCAAATAACACAACGTTCGATGGACGAATAGTGCGAATTCTGATTTCAGTTATGTTGCACGTAGATGAGTGTTTATTATTCATTAAGGATGAATCGAGGTATTTATATTCATGCGCAGGAAGAAAAAAATATGCATAATTTTTGGATAGCGTGAGCGTCTTCTTATGATATCTGAGTTGAGTTCCAAGCCCGCTTTCGACCATACAAAGTGTCACCGTACGAAAATTCTTTGGCACGAGTAGTCATTCTTGCACCCCGTCTGTTGGTTATGCAAACACGAAGCGCAAACGACATATCGGTGTACATTTTTTTTCTTCTTTTTAATTACGTAATTTTGAGTTGGCACTCGAGCGGCGTCTCTTTCTGGACATTCTCTACTTCGACTTCTTCTTCTACTTTTATATTTCTTCCCATCACTATTCTTTATTTAAAGCGTCAAGAACGCACCGATACTATAAGGGGATTCAGTGGACGCCATATTTGAGGGCGCTGTTCAGAGTTCATGCTCAGAACGAGCTCACATTAATAGGCCGCTAAGACCGGCAATCTCGATAGTTCGGAATGCACGTTGCAAATGAACTGTGGAAGCTCGTCACAAGCACGCAGGCTCTGAGGCAGCTGCATGGGCGCCGCCATAAGCGACCTTCAGTTTTTGTTCCGTCTTGTTCCGTTAGCTTCACTTCATCATCACCACAGCAGGTTATTGCAACTTTAGGTGCTACTGTGTCCTTCGCCGTTGCATAGGCCTTTGTAGAGGCTCCTCAACGCTTGCTTCAGTGGCTCAACATCTCGGTAAGACAAGAGAAGGTCGGCTGTGGCGGTTCACCCTGGCGCGTGTTTAAAGCGTCTATACTCTCTATATTCGAAAAGAATGGTGCGTTTATTAAACGGCGATCTTTGCATATAAACCGAGTTAGATGCCCCGAAACCTGGCGGGGGCAAAAACGCGGAAAACGAGATAGAAGCGGACGACAGCGCCGTCTCGGATCTTGGCGTTTATCAACGCCGTGGGCGAGTCGGAGCTCGGGAGGGAAAGAAAAGAGGTAATTCGTTACCCGGTCTGTTATTAGTGCACGCTGCAAGATTGATAAGCGCCGACGGCGTGGCGGATTTCTTCCTAATTAATGCGGCCTTTTTGTGTTCATTAGTTTCCTTCGTTCCTCTTGTTTGGATCCTTCTCTACACCGAGATAGGTGGACGATCGGGACAGCCCTAGGACAAGCACGGTCCCCAGGCATGGAGCGGAAGCAGTCACATGTGTATCTTACCCTCATAGCCTTTATTAAAGTTTTATAATTTATCACGGGCCAGAACGTGAACATGGTGTCAGAAGTTAAGGACTAGCACCCGCACGCAACCCTTGCCAGGCCAGCCGCTGGAAACCCGGGCTCATCAGAAGTTCGGCGTCTCCGTCAAGGGTCATCGTTAAGCCTACGCGTCAGAGACAATGGACGGGGCTTCAACAGCTACTCGCCCAGTGCCGCCAACGCAGTCACCCTACCAGATTTCGGCGCCGGAGCCTTTCACGTTCCTACCGGAGCATTGGACGACATGGAAGAGACGGTGGGAACGCTTCCGCACCGCATCGGGGCTGAACGGCAAACCCGAAGACGCGCAAGTAAACTCTCTTGTATACTTAATGGGCGCGAAGGCTGAAGAAATATTCCCTACCCTCCCCATCCCGGATGACAAGCGAGAATCCTACGCCGACGTTCTGGCGGCGTTCGAGGCCTTCTTCATCGTCAAAAGAAACGTCGTTTACGAGCGCGCTGTATTCAACAGACGCTCACAGCGTGAGGGAGAGTCGGCGGCGGAATTCATAACTGCGCTGTACGCGCTAGTTGAAACCTGTGACTACGGGAACCTCAAGGAAGAGCTGCTCAGGGATCGGATCGTAGTCGGGGTCCGAGACAAGAAGCTGTCTACAAAGCTTCAGATGGAAGGTGATCTCACGCTCGAGAGGGCGGTGTTGCTGACTAAGCAAACTGAGACCGTCGGTCGGCAGCAAGAGAATCTGAAGCAGCCGGTCGACCCTTCATCTGCCGAAGCGGCCTACGTGGACAGCCTCAAAGTGAAGTCGCACAAGGGGAGAAAACCCAAGCAGGGAGGTCCGCCAAAACAGGGGACTGAGCCAGCGCTGAAGCAACCCTGCTACTGGTGCGGCAACACAGTCCAGCATCCCAGGCAACAGTGCCCCGCATCGAAAGCCCAGTGTCACAAGTGCAGCAAACAGGGTCATTTTGCATCGGTTTGCAAAGCCAAGCGACTACGACAGATCATTCAGCTACGTGGAAACCTGCAAACGAACGGGGAACAGTTCTTTGCGGGAACAGTCAATGCTACGCCGAAAAAGAAACCCTGGAAAGTTACAGCTGCCGTCAACGGTCACAGTGTTGACTTTCGTCTGGACACCGGGGCAGACGTCACGGTTGTGCCAGCAAGCCTGCTATCAAGGCTAGGAAAGCAGACTACTCTTCGCAACCCTGACAAGCTGATTCTTGGACCAGCAAAGCAGCGTCTAGACGTCGTTGGAGTCCTGAACGCGACAGTCTCGTACAAGGGAACCAGTGTCACAGCAGACCTGCATGTCACAAGGGGCCTGGACGAACCACTCCTTGGGTTAGACCTCATAGAGAGCTTCGGCATCCTGCAACGAGTAAACGAAGCCTGTTCTACGCAGTGTCTAGACCCAGTCAGCGAGTACCCAGAACTGTTTCAAGGCTTGGGGAAAGCGCCTTGCGCATACAAAATCAAGCTGAAGCCAGAAGCAGAGCCCGTAGCAGTTGCATCCCCAAGACGCATACCAGTTCCCCTGCTAAAGCCAGTTGAGTGCCAACTCCGGAAGATGGAAAAGGAAGGAGTGATCACCAGGGTGAGTGAGCCAACGGACTGGTGTTCGCCAATTGTGGTTGTGCCAAAGAAAAATGGTGAAGTGCGCATATGTGTAGACTTCACAACGTTGAACAAGAGCATACAACGAGAGTATCACCCAATTCCTAGCGTAGAGCCGATTTTGGCTACCTTGGGACAAGCCAAGTACTTCTCTCGTCTCGATGCATACTCGGGATTTTACCAAGTGGAACTGCATCCCGAATCAACGCTGCTCACGACTTTTATCACTCCATTTGGTCGGTTCAAGTTCAACCGCCTTCCCTTTGGCATTTCCTCGGCTCCTGAACATTTCCAGAGGATGGTCCATCAGCTTTTGGAGGGCCAGGAGGGAGTGGCATGCCACATCGACGACATACTCGTGTGGGGCAGTACGATAACGGAGCATGACAGTCGACTTCGTGAAGTTCTGGACAGACTAAAACAGAAGGGACTCACACTGAACCGTGACAAGTGCGTGTTCGCTCAGGAAACCGTCCATTTCCTAGGTCATGTGATCAACAAGGATGGCGTAACTCCAGATTCGGACAAGATAGCGACCATCGTAGGCATGCCTCCTCCAACAGATGCGACTGAGCTAAAGAGATTTTTGGGCATGGTGAACTTCGTCGCACGGTTCATACCAAACCTAGCTGTCAAGGCCGCTCCTTTAAGAGACCTACTTCACAAGGACGTCCCATTCAGCTGGGACACCGCTCAACAACGTGCATTCGAAGATCTTAAAGCCTCTCTCACATCGCAACCAGTCCTTGCACTCTACTGTCCAACAAAGAAGACGGTATTGTCTGCAGACGCATCCAGCTATGGCCTGGGTGCTGTTCTTTTGCAGCGTCAGGAAGACAAGAGCCTGCGAGCCGTCGCCTACGCTTCAAAGTCATTGACAGAGGCGGAGAAGGGCTACTCTCAGATAGAGAAGGAGGCCCTTGCCATCACATGGGCATCGGAAAAGTTCAAAGACTATCTCCTGGGTCTGAGGTTTCACATTGAAACTGACCACAAGCCTCTCATCCCTCTGTTCACTCGGAAGCCAGTGGATGACCTCACGCCAAGGCTGCAACGCTTGCGTCTCAGGATGATGCGGTATGACTACACGATGCAGCACGTACCAGGCAAGGACCTAGTTGTTGCTGATGCATTATCCCGGCAGCCACTTGCAGCACCTGGAAGCTCAGACCTTGCTGAAGAGGTTAGGGAGTTCGAGATGGCGCTCATCTGTCATGTGCAGGTCCCAGATGTGAGCTTACAAACTCTTGCGATGGCACAACGCGAAGACTTCGTTTCCAAAGCCATCGTGCACTACCTTCAAACAACCTGGCCAAGGGTGAAGTCGCAGGTGCGGCAGGAGTGTTTGCCATATTGGCAGTTTAAGGATGAACTTACACTGCACGACGGAATAGTCATGAGAGGTCAGCGGTACTTCATACCTGCAGCCCTAAGAGCTTCTGTGCTTGGTTCTCTCCACGACGGGCATGAAGGCATCACGAAGTGCAAAAGACGAGCCCAAGTGTCTTGCTGGTGGCCAGGCATAGCAAGAGACATTGCTGACACCGTGGAGAAGTGTACCAGCTGTATGGAGCAAAGGCAAACTCCAGTCCAGCCGCTCATGACCACCCCCTTCCCGGACAGGCCGTGGCAACGGTTAGCCATGGACTTGTTCTATGCTAACGGGAAGTGGTTCCTGTGTGTGACGGACTATTACTCGCGCTACATTGAGATAGCTCTGCTGGAAAACCAGAGACCAGAAACTGTCATCCAGAAGACAAAATCTATCTTCGCAAGGCATGGCATTCCCGAGGAAGTGGTCACGGACAACGGGCCACAGTTCCGTTCAGAGTTTCTGTCTTTTGCCAAAGACTGGGGCTTTCGACACATCACTTCAAGCCCCAAGTATGCGCAAAGCAATGGCTGTGCTGAAGCTGCGGTCAAGATTGCCAAATCAAAGATAACAAAAGCATCGGATCCGTACAGGGCTCTCTTGGCGTATAGAGCAACACCACTGGACAATGGCTACAGCCCGGCCGAGCTGTTGTTCAGCCGTCGGCTGCGAACGCACATACCTCTGGCAGCAGAACTGCTGAAGCCTTCAGTTGCGGACGCAGCAGCCCTCAAGGCTTCAGAGCATAAGGCCAGAAGTCGTCAGGAATCAAACTACAACAGAAGGCATGCTGCAAGAGACCGACCAGAGTTTCAACCTGCGCAGAAGGTTTGGGTCAAAGATCTGAAACGCACTGGAACAGTGCTCGCAAAGGCGGATGCACCCCGCTCCTACATCATTGCCACGGACCAGGGCACCATTCGCCGCAACGCAAGGTTCTTGGTTGTCGATCGTCGTGAAAGTGCTGAAGAAGACCAGATCTCCCTTGACAGCCTGCCTCCTTCGTGTGGCCCTCCCAACGACACATCCAACAACACAGCTTCCGTGGCACCACCATCATCGCAAGCAGCTGGACCTGGAACAAGGTCGCGATTCGGGAGACACATCCGTCCACCGCGCCGTTACGGCTATACTTAAAGGGGGAGATGTTGTGGCCGGCTATTAGCGCCCCCTACACCGAGATAGGTGGACGATCGGGACAGCCCTAGGACAAGCACGGTCCCCAGGCATGGAGCGGAAGCAGTCACATGTGTATCTTACCCTCATAGCCTTTATTAAAGTTTTATAATTTATCACGGGCCAGAACGTGAA